>JAXIVJ010006562.1:7500-66128 GCA_036785665.1 Chirona hameri
CTCTCTCTCTCTCTCTCGTCTTCTCTTCTCTCTCTCTCTCTCTCTCTCTCTCTTCTCTCTCTCTCTCTCTCTCTCTCTCTCTCTCTCTCTCTCTCTCTCTCTCTCTCTCTCTCTCTCTCTCTCTCTCTCTCTCTCTCCTATCTCTCTCTCTCTCTCTATGAAGATTACCGTTCATGTTTATTTACTCTTTTTGGCACAATCTAGTGCGATAACTCGTCACAACACACGAGGCTTCGACACGAGGCAAATCGCCGGATGTCGCTCAAATCGCCGGATGACTCTACTTCTTACAGGACTTCAGCAAACATTGCAGCAAACATTGGAAGGTGCGCGCCGCGCTTCGGCGGGTATTCTCGCGCTAGAAAAGACTGAACTGCGCCAGATTTGCAAAATCTGTCAAGGCGCTAGAAGAGGCGCACCATGTCTAAAAAATAGCATAACAAAATATACCTAACCTAACCCGGGTGCCTGGTGCGCCTCTTCTGGCGCCCTTTTTCCAGGACGCTGTATGACAGCACTTCCAATTAGAGGTTTATGTCCAAATCTGAAGACTTTCGACGTCAGATTCTAGAGTTAATCTAGAGGTTTTATGAAGATTTTCGGAGGATTATAGAGTTTTTCAGAAAAATTTGAGGTTCTTAGAGGTTTTGGGAATGTCCATGGGTTTTGATCATGCATCGCCGCTTCGCGTATATAGGCTCCGTCGGCGCTCCGCGTAGAGGCGCTCTCGGGGGGGGGGGCGGCCGGGGGGAGCCGCCCCCCGCCCCCCCCCTGTATCCGCCCTGGGGGGGGGGGCCGGCCGCCCCCGCCGCCCCCCCCCCCCCCCCCCCCCTGTATCCGCCCCTGCACCCCATGCAAAGACAAGGAACACAACCCATAGGTCAGTTGGAGGCTAAAGCAGTATGTGTCCCGGGCCTACAGACGGCGGAAATGGTGAGACTTCACTTTTACGAGGTCCCAGCAGTGTCGCCAGGACAGCAGAGCTGGTGAGGTGGCCGGCGACAGGGGAGGCAGCCCGCTCACAAACCACAACTTAGGTGTCACAACGGTCGGATTGAAAGATGACTGACAATTGCAAGTGCAAGGTCAGACTCATATGGCTCGATTGCATTATTGGCCTACCAAAGCACTGAACGTAGGAACCGTACTCAATCGGGAGGTGCGCTCAGCAATTCGTGCGGACAGCATGTCGATATCACCGACAGGATCCGTGACGATGGCCTAGCGCCTCTGGCGCCACATGCGTCACATCATCACTGACAAGCGACCAAGCCGGGGCGTGCTTCCAGCTGTCACTCCCGACGTCATGAATGATTATTTTGTCGGCGTCGGGCCCACGGGTGGCCGCAGAGGTGTTCGCGCTCGGTGCCGTCCAGGAGGTGCCGGTGCGGCTGTAGGCGCCTGCGCTTTTACCCTGCAACCCATCACCCTCAGTAATTTGCACCTCATCATGTTTAACATGCGCAACACATCCGCGTGTGGCAACGACGGTCTTTGCCTTCAGCATTTTTAACTTTCATTCGACACCATCGGCCCTCTTTTACTGCACATCATCAACTCTAGCATCACTTTTAACGAAGTCCCAGCAGTCTGGAAGCATGCCCTGATACACCCCTGGTACACACGATACACAAGTCCGGGGATCCTGACAATCCTTCCAACTTCCGTCCCATCTCAATCCTTCCTGTCATGGCGAAGGTAGTGGAGAAGGTGGTACAGCACCAGCTCCACCACTACCTCGCATCCAACCATCTCATCTCCCCATCCCAGCACGGTTTCAGGCCCCGGCACTCTACCGAGACAGCCCTCATCAACATCTCAGACCGCGCGTTTTCCGCCATGGATCAAAGTAAAATTTCGCTCCTTTGTCTTATCGATTTGAGTCGCTGCTTCGATGTCATCGATCATGCCAAACTGCTAGCCAAATTGCAGCTTTACTGCATCGACACTTCCTGGTTTGCTAACTACCTGTCCGGCCATACGCAGAGCGTCAGTCTCTCCTCAACATTGATATCGGCATCTCGTCCAATCACTCAGGGAGTTTTCCAAGGCTCCTCTCTCGGCCCGCTACTCTTTACTCTATTTGCGAATGACCTCAGCCTGCATGCCGCTGGCGCTTTTGTCACGCAATACGCCGACGACACCCAGGTTCTCGTCTCTGGCCAAAAATCCGCCCTTCCGGCTCTGATCGGTGACATGGAAGCAGCCCTATCCTCCCTGGACGCGTACTTTCGGTCAAGCGGTCTTAAAGTAAACGAAACAAAATTTGAGCTTCTCCCTATCGGCACTCGGCAAAACTTACGCAACATGCCCTCGTTCACAGTGAAATTTCGCAACACGGACCTCGTCCCCGGTAACGAAGCCAAAAATCTCGGTATTACTTTCGAGGATGCGTGTGTTGTGTGTTTTGACTACAGCCGTAAGTGGGCTTCGGCCTGTGGTTGTTTTATAACTAATAAACGAAATAAACGAAATAAACGACCGTTATCTTCCTTGGGATTCACACGTTGAGCAGCTGTCTCGGAGGTGTGTTGGCATCCTGACCGCCATCTCTCACCTACGTCACTACCTACCACCCGGCTGCCTACCCACCCTCGTCTCGGCCCTGGTCTTCTCGCATATTCGCTACGGACTCGCAGTGTACGGTAACGGTTCTGGAAAAATCTGGCTACCATCCAAAAAATATTCAACTTTGCAGCTCGCATCATTTCTGGAAAGCGCAAATTCGATCACATCTCTGGCGTGCGAGAGGACCTGGGCTGGCTGGATTCCTCGGACTTGGTCGTCCATCACACACTGACACTGGTCCACAAGGTCCGTCGCACTGGGCAGCCTGAGTCTCTGGCCGTCCAATTCCGTACAAACCGCGAGCGACCCAACCACGTGCGTAGCACCCGTAGAGACGACCTGCTGAGTCTCCCCAACATACGCGGCTCAGCAGCGGGTAAAAGGCAGTTCTTGTATCGTGCCGCTGACCAGTACAACTCGCTGCCACTTGAGTTTACCGTCATGCCTATCACATTGTTTAAGCGCGCATTGAAGAGGCGACTGGTGTCTGGTAACGATGACGATCGCCGCTGATGGGCTGATCTGATGTGACGCAGACTGATATGTTCATTTCGACTTGTAACAGTACTGTATGCTTGTATTGTACCCACTTCAACGCCATCAGTGTGTGACTCTGTGCCAGGAATAGCCGCTTTGGCTTCGGCCATGTATAGGGGACGGCTACTACGAGGTCAATAAATAAATAAATAAACCGTTCACATAAGCTTTCGATGAAAGCACATTACCGAGATATCGTTTGCAACCTGAATTGATTAAGATCAGATCCCAGACTCGTGATTAAAGCCAATATGTCCGAAGAGTCGGAAGATTCCGTTCGGTTTCTCGGTCGCTATAGCGGTCAGGTCGGGGTCGGAACTCCGCCCCTCTGAGGGGCGGGGTCAGAGGGGTCAGAGCGGCATCCATCCCGGCTGGCCAATGGTCAGGACCCACTGAACGGGGCGCGGATCAGTCAACAACGTGTACAGCTGGTCACCTACTTCGTCTGGTCAGTGGATCCTGAACGGGGCGAGGTTCGGTTAAAAAATATACAGCCGGCCCATAGCGGTGTTTACTCAGTCCCGAGTCGGGCTGGCCTCGTCCACGCAACACCACCTCCTGGCAGCGGGCCACCCCGCCAGCAGACCAGCCCCGCCAACAGACCAGCCCCGCCAACAGACCAGCCCCGCCAGCAGACCAGCCCCGCCAGCAGACCAGCCCCGCCAACAGACCAGCCCCGCCAACAGACCAGCCCCGCCAGCAGACCAGTCCCGTCAACATACAGACCAGCCCCGCCAACATACAGACCAGCCCCGCCAGCAGACCAGCCCCGCCAACAGACCAGCCCCGCCAGCAGACCAGCCCCGCCAGCAGACCAGTCCCGTCAACATACAGACCAGCCCCAACATACAGACCAGCCCCGCCAGCAGACCAGCCCCGCCAACATACAGACCAGCCCCGCCCGCAGACCAGCCCCGCCAGCAGACCAGCCCCGCCAGCAGACCAGCCCCGCCAACAGACCAGCCCCGCCAACAGACCAGCCCCGCCAGCAGACCAGCCCCGCCAACAGACCAGCCCCGCCAACAGACCAGCCCCGCCAACAGACCAGCCCCGCCAGCAGACCAGCCCCGCCAGCAGACCAGCCCCGCCAAAAGACCAGCCCCGCCAACAGCACCACCTCCTGGCAGCAGACCAGCCCCGCCAACAGCACCACCTCCTGGCAGCAGACCAGCCCCGTCAACAGCACCACCTCCTGGCAGCAGACCAGCCCCACCAACAGCACCACCTCCTGGCAGCAGACCAGCCCCGCCAATAGCACTACCTCCTGGCAGCAGACCAGCCCCGCCAACAGCACCACCTCTTGGCAGCAGACCAGCCCGCCAACAGCACCACCTCCTGGCAGCAGACCAGCCCCGCCAACAGACCAGCCCCGCCAACAGACCAGCCCCGCCAACAGATCAGCCCCGCCAACAGACCAGCCCGCCAACAGACCAGCCCCGCCAACAGACCAGCCCCGCCAACAGACCAGCCCGCCAACAGACCAGCCCCGCCAACAGACCAGCCCCGCCAACAGACCAGCCCCGCCAACAGACCAGCCCGCCAACAGACCAGCCCCGCCAACAGACCAGCCCGCCAACATACAGACCAGCCCGCCAACATACAGACCAGCCCCGCCAACAGACCAGCCCGCCAACATACAGACCAGCCCCGCCAACAGACCAGCCCGCCAACATACAGACCAGCCCGCCAACATACAGACCAGCCCGCCAACAGACCAGCCCCGCCTGCTCATTACATCCACAGGCTCAATGTCCTGCCCATTACAACCACAGGCTCAATGTCCAGCCCATTACATCCACAGGCTCAATGTCCTGCCCATTACACCCACAGGCTCAATGTCCAGCCCATTACACCCACAGGCTCAATGAACAGCCCATTACACCAACAGGCTCAATGTCCAGCCCATTACATCCACAGGCTCAATGTCCAGCCCATTACATCCACAGGCTCAATGTCCAGCCCATTACATCCACAGGCTCAATATCCAGCCCATTACATCCACAGGCTCAATGTTCAGCCCATTACATCCACAGGCTCAATGTCCAGCCCATTACATCCACAGGCTCAATGTCCAGCCCATTACATCCACAGGCTCAATGTCCAGCCCATTACATCCACAGGTTCAATGTCCAGCCCATTACATCCACAGGCTCAATGTCCAGCTCATTACATCCACAGGCTCAATGTCCAGCCCATTACATCCACAGGCTCAATGTCCAGCCCATTACATCCACAGGCTCAATGTCCAGCCCATTACATCCACAGGCTCAATGTCCAGCCCATTACATCCACAGGCTCAATGTCCAGCCCATTACATCCACAGGCTCAATGTCCAGCCCATTACATCCACAGGCTCAATGTCCAGCCCATTACATCCACAGGCTCAATGTCCAGCCCATTACATCCACAGGCTCAATGTCCAGCCCATTACATCCACAGGCTCAATGTCCAGCCCATTACATCCACAGGCTCAATGTCCAGTCCATTACATCCACAGGCTCAATGTCCAGCCCATTACATCCACAGGCTCAATGTCCTGCCCATTACATCCACAGGCTCAATGTCCAGCCCATTACATCCACAGGCGCAATGTCCAGCCGAGCGGTAGCGAAAGGTCGACGGCTGTGCACTGCAGGAATGTAATAACATTAGGGAAAACGGGTGGCAAACTGGATTTTAGCGTTTTCTATACGTGATAAGGGAACATTGTAAAACCTTATTTTATTTACATAAGAGACCCGGGTCATTCCTTGACTACACAATCGCTCATTGTCTTGAAGGAAGCTGGCCAAGCGCGGAGCCAAGCGCCAAGGACCCAGATACTCAGAGCGGGGCGGGTGGTGCGGATCGTCAAACCCCGGCCGTTGGTCGCCAGCGGGCGGCAGTAAGGACCGTCAAACCCCGGCCGTTGGCGACCAGCGGGCGGCAGTAAGGATGGTCAAACCCCGGTCGTTGGTCGCCAGCGGGCGGCAGTAAGGATGGTCAAACCCCGGCCGTTGGTCGCCAGCGGGCGGCAGTAAGGACCGTCAAACCCCGGCCGTTGGCGACCAGCGGGCGGCAGTAAGGATGGTCAAACCCCGGTCGTTGGTCGCCAGCGGGCGGCAGTAAGGATGGTCAAACCCCGGCCGTTGGTCGCCAGCGGGCGGCAGTAAGGACCGTCAAACCCCGGCCGTTGGCGACCAGCGGGCGGCAGTAAGGATGGTCAAACCCCGGTCGTTGGTCGCCAGCGGGCGGCAGTAAGGATGGTCAAACCCCGGCCGTTGGTCGCCAGCGGGCGGCAGTAAGGACCGTCAAACCCCGGCCGTTGGTCGCCAGCGGGCGGCAGTAAGGATGGTCAAACCCCGGCCGTTGGTCGCCAGCGGGCGGCAGTAAGGACCGTCAAACCCCGGCCGTTGGTCGCCAGCGGGCGGCAGTAAGGACCGTCAAACCCCGGCCGTTGGTCGCCAGCGGGCGGCAGTAAGGACCGTCAAACCCCGGCCGTTGGTCGCCAGCGGGCGGCAGTAAGGACCGTCAAACCCCGGCCGTTGGTCGCCAGCGGGCGGCAGTAAGGACCGTCAAACCCCGGCCGTTGGTCGCCAGCGGGCGGCAGTAAGGACCGTCAAACCCCGGCCGTTGGTCGCCAGCGGGCGGCAGTAAGGACCGTCAAACCCCGGCCGTTGGTCGCCAGCGGGCGGCAGTAAGGACCGTCAAACCCCGGCCGTTGGTCGCCAGCGGGCGGCAGTAAGGACCGTCAAACCCCGGCCGTTGGTCGCCAGCGGGCGGCAGTAAGGACCGTCAAACCCCGGCCGTTGGTCGCCAGCGGGCGGCAGTAAGGACCGTCAAACCCCGGCCGTTGGCGACCAGCGGGCGGCAGTAAGGACCGTCAAACCCCGGCCGTTGGCGACCAGCGGGCGGCAGTAAGGATGGTCAAACCCCGGTCGTTGGTCGCCAGCGGGCGGCAGTAAGGATGGTCAAACCCCGGTCGTTGGTCGCCAGCGGGCGGCAGTAAGGACCGTCAAACCCCGGCCGTTGGCGACCAGCGGGCGGCAGTAAGGATGGTCAAACCCCGGCCGCTGGTCGCCAGCGGGCGGCAGTAAGGACCGTCAAACCCCGGCCGTTGGTCACCAGCGGGCGGCAGTAAGGATCGTCACACCCCGGCCGCTGGTCGCCAGCGGGCGGCAGTAAGGATCGTCAAACCCCGGCCGCTGGTCGCCAGCGGGCGGCAGTAAGGATCGTCAAACCCCGGCCGTTGATCACCAGCGGACGGCAGTAAGGATGGTCAAACCCCGGCCGTTGGTCGCCAGCGGGCGGCAGTAAGGACCGTCAAACCCCGGCCGTTGGTCGCCAGCGGGCGGCAGTAAGGATCGTCAAACCCCGGCCGTTGGTCGCCAGCGGGCGGCAGTAAGGATGGTCAAACCCCGGCCGTTGGTCGCCAGCGGGCGGCAGTAAGGACCGTCAAACCCCGGCCGTTGGTCGCCAGCGGGCGGCAGTAAGGATGGTCAAACCCCGGTCGTTGGTCGCCAGCGGGCGGCAGTAAGGACCATCAAACCCCGGTCGTTGGTCGCCAGCGGGCGGCAGTAAGGATCGTCAAACCCCGGCCGTTGGTCACCAGCGGGCGGCAGTAAGGATGGTCAAACCCCGGCCGTTGGTCACCAGCGGGCGGCAGTAAGGATGGTCAAACCCCGGCCGCTGGTCGCCAGCGGGCGGCAGTAAGGATCGTCAAACCCCGGCCGTTGGTCGCCAGCGGGCGGCAGTAAGGATGGTCAAACCCCGGTCGTTGGTCGCCAGCGGGCGGCAGTAAGGATCGTCAAACCCCGGCCGTTGGTCACCAGCGGGCGGCAGTAAGGATCGTCAAACCCCGACCGTTGGCGACCAGCGGGCGGCAGTAAGGATGGTCAAACCCCGGCCGTTGGTCGCCAGCGGGCGGCAGTAAGGATGGTCAAACCCCGGCCGTTGGCGACCAGCGGGCGGCAGTAAGGATGGTCAAACCCCGGCCGTTGGTCGCCAGCGGGCGGCAGTAAGGACCGTCAAACCCCGGCCGTTGGCGACCAGCGGGCGGCAGTAAGGATCGTCAAACCCCGGCCGTTGGTCGCCAGCGGGCGGCAGTAAGGATGGTCAAACCCCGGCCGTTGGTCGCCAGCGGGCGGCAGTAAGGATGGTCAAACCCCGGCCGTTGGCGACCAGCGGGCGGCAGTAAGGATCGTCAAACCCCGGCCGTTGGTCGCCAGCGGGCGGCAGTAAGGATGGTCAAACCCCGGCCGTTGGTCACCAGCGGGCGGCAGTAAGGACCGTCAAACCCCGGCCGTTGGTCACCAGCGGGCGGCAGTAAGGATGGTCACACCCCGGCCCTTGGCGACCAGCGGGCGGCAGTAAGGATGGTCAAACCCCGGCCGTTGGTCGCCAGCGGGCGGCAGTAAGGATGGTCAAACCCCGGTCGTTGGTCACCAGCGGGCGGCAGTAAGGATGGTCAAACCCCGGTCGTTGGTCGCCAGCGGGCGGCAGTAAGGATCGTCAAACCCCGGCCGTTGGTCACCAGCGGGCGGCAGTAAGGATGGTCAAACCCCGGCCGTTGGCGACCAGCGGGCGGCAGTAAGGACCGTCAAACCCCGGCCGTTGGTCGCCAGCGGGCGGCAGTAAGGATGGTCAAACCCCGGCCGTTGGCGACCAGCGGGCGGCAGTAAGGATCGTCAAACCCCGGCCGTTGGTCGCCAGCGGGCGGCAGTAAGGATGGTCAAACCCCGGCCGTTGGTCACCAGCGGGCGGCAGTAAGGATGGTCAAACCCCGGTCGTTGGTCGCCAGCGGGCGGCAGTAAGGATGGTCAAACCCCGGTCGTTGGTCGCCAGCGGGCGGCAGTAAGGATGGTCAAACCCCGGCCGTTGGTCGCCAGCGGGCGGCAGTAAGGATCGTCAAACCCCGGTCGTTGGTCACCAGCGGGCGGCAGTAAGGATGGTCACACCCCGGCCCTTGGCGACCAGCGGGCGGCAGTAAGGACCGTCAAACCCCGGCCGTTGGTCGCCAGCGGGCGGCAGTAAGGATCGTCAAACCCCGGCCGTTGGTCGCCAGCGGGCGGCAGTAAGGACCGTCAAACCCCGGCCGTTGGTCGCCAGCGGGCGGCAGTAAGGATCGTCAAACCCCGGTCGTTGGTCACCAGCGGGCGGCAGTAAGGATGGTCACACCCCGGCCCTTGGCGACCAGCGGGCGGCAGTAAGGATGGTCAAACCCCGGCCGTTGGTCGCCAGCGGGCGGCAGTAAGGATGGTCAAACCCCGGTCGTTGGTCGCCAGCGGGCGGCAGTAAGGATCGTCAAACCCCGGCCGTTGGTCGCCAGCGGGCGGCAGTAAGGATGGTCACACCCCGGTCGTTGGTCACCAGCGGGCGGCAGTAAGGATGGTCAAACCCCGGCCGTTGGTCGCCAGCGGGCGGCAGTAAGGATCGTCAAACCCCGGCCGTTGGTCACCAGCGGGCGGCAGTAAGGATGGTCAAACCCCGGCCGTTGGTCACCAGCGGGCGGCAGTAAGGATGGCCAAACCCCGGCCGTTGGTTACCAGCGGGCGGCAGTAAGGATGGTCAAACCCCGGCCGTTGGTCACCAGCGGGCGGCAGTAAGGATGGTCAAACCCCGTCGTTGGTCGCCAGCGGGCGGCAGTAACACACATACTGCGCCGACACAGCGGCAGGCACCGACCCAACACCCGCCTGGCGACAGGCGTGTGTTCGCGTTACGTAACGGGCCGTGCCAGAGCGGCGAGGAGCGAGGCCCACAGGCCGAAGGGATCAGGACAGCGTGCCAGAGCGGCGAGGAGCGGAGGTCCACAGACAGGCAGAAGGGATCAGGACAGCGTGCCAGAGCGGCGAGGAGCGAGGCCCACAGGCAGAAGGGATCAGGACAGCGTGCCAGAGCGGCGAGGAGCGGAGGTCCACAGACAGGCAGAAGGGATCAGGACAGCGTGCCAGAGCGGCGAGGAGCGAGGCTCACAGACAGAAGGGATCAGGACAGCGTGCCAGAGCGGCGAGGAGCGGAGGTCCACAGACAGGCAGAAGGGATCAGGACAGCGTGCCAGAGCGGCGAGGAGCGAGGCCCACAGGCAGAAGGGATCAGGACAGCGTGCCAGAGCGGCGAGGAGCGGAGGTCCACAGACAGGCAGAAGGGATCAGGTCAGCGTGCCAGAGCGGCGAGGAGCGAGGCTCACAGACAGAAGGGATCAGGACAGCGTGCCAGAGCGGCGAGAGACGCAGGTCCACAGACAGAAGGGATCAGGACAGCGTGCCAGAGCGGCGAGAGACGCAGGTCCACAGACAGAAGGGATCAGGACAGCGTGTCAGAGGGGCCAGGAGCGGAGGTCCACAGGCAGAAGGGATCAGGACAGCGTGTCAGAGGGGCGAGGAGCGGAGGTCCACAGGCAGAAGGGATCAGGACAGCGTGCCAGAGGGGCGAGGAGCGGAGGTCCACAGACAGAAGGGATCAGGACAGCGTGCCAGAGCGGCGAGGAGCGCAGGTCCACCACAGACAGACAGAAGGGATCAGGACAGCGTGCCAGAGCGGCGAGGGGCGGAGGTCCACAGACAGACAGACAGGGGTCAGGGTAGACAGGACAGACAGGACAGACAGGACAGACAGGACAGACAGGACAGACAGGACAGAGAGGACAGACAGGACAGACAGGACAGACAGGACAGACCGGACAGGCAGACCAGAGGTGGGTCTGTGTTCGATATTACCAGACGGCCTCATCTGGAGGCAGGCTGGCCAACGGCCACAACAGCTACACAGAGCCAGGCCGCGGCCATACACTGTATTGTACATTGTGGCATTGCAGAAGTTAAGAAACTCCCCAGCAGCACTATGTGAACACAACAGCAGCTCATAATCAGCACAATGTACCTGCTGGCTTCTGCACGTAAAATGAAATTGTGCGCCCGATGGAAATAATTCGCAGGGCGTAAATATAACATACAACTGTATTGCCGACATAGAGTGTAGGGTTAAAAACTTCGCTTATAGTTGGTCAATTGAATGATATCTAGCTGGATAAATCCCAGTTGCATTTTTTAAATGTACAAGGTAGGAATCGTAAATGACATTGGTCACCAAGCAACCAAAGAAACATAATCAAACAGTAATACTGATCATGATAACAGCGCGGGACATGACAAATTAAAGCAATCACACAACACCTCTCCCAATGAAGTACCATTGAGACATTGTGTAACATCAAGTCACGATCAATGTCGTAGAATGTTGATATCCGTTTTCGTGCTGGGTGGTAGCACACGTGGAAGAACAGTTCTGCGCCACTTACTCTATATCTCCTATATAAAGGGCAAATTAAAACCGTTACAACGCGCTAAACTCGAAAACCCTTGGTGTTAGACCCATGACCCATACATTCTCTGAATCAGCATGATGGCTGGCAGGTTTATGTACCACTACCATCCAGATCGGACCTCTTATAGTTTTCAAGTAAATTGTGAGAACGTGGAATTTGTTAAGAATGCAATGATATTCGTATTTAGTGGGCCCGATTTTCTGCATATGTTGCGCTTTTGTGACATTCATTCTGCAGCCATTTTAAACTGCAGAAGCAGGGGAGAAATATACATTTAGAGTTTGGGGCGGTGTTTTGACTCTCAGTGTGCCCTTATCTTTATACGAGTCATGTTTGAGTTTAGTTTACCAGTGTCCGTTACCAAGGGGCCATGAAGGATGTGGAAGAATAAGATAAAATGGAAGAGGTGTCAACTTCTTTCCATGCAAAGCCTGAAAGATGTGAGTATGTTGCCCTATGTTTCTTACTGATCTTACTGAATTTATATTTGATCCCATTGCCATCACTTTGACATAGATACTTAGCCAATCTGCTCAACTAAAATCATAAAGGCACCATGTCCACCAACTTATGTCCAATATGAATACAGCCAATGTTCTTATCCGAGCTTTGGGTTAGAGTGGGACATATGATCAATGCAGTTGGTACTCGGTACAACCATAAGCCCCAATTGTCATCATCATGGGTTAGTGACATCCATGGAATTCCCATGGGTCATAATAAGGGTGATAGGTAATGTAGGCAAACACCCAAACTCTGATCATGACAAGATACATACAGCTCCAATCATAAGTGTCGATTTATATACTTTTTGGGGGGCCTCGCCGCCCCCCCCCCCCCAATGTTGAGTTCCCCCCCCCCCCCTTCACCTAATTCACACCTGAAATAGGGAACGAGAGTGAAAAATTATTCAAATTTAGGTGTCACATGGATAAAGTAAGTATGGATAGGCATCATACGCGATTTAGCGACCACAGAGCGTCGTTTTAGTAGTACGGGAAACGGCCTACCACGGGGACGTTCCTACATATATGGGCACAAATTACCAGGCATGATGTTCATCGGTGGAATCAACGTGTCATAAGTGCTTGTGAAAGCTCCCCCAATGCATTTCAACTTAATTTGGTTCATCTCACAATCACCGGAAGGCGAGAAACCATGCGACGAGGCGGCCGTGTGAGCGTTGCGGCCTACCACGGGGCGGGCGGTATACTAGCTATCGCTTTCGTAGTACGGAAAACGGCAGCGGCTGCGCGTGGTCGCGGATAACAATAGAAAGAGGGCGGAGTTACCTATCCATACTTACTATCCATGGGTGTCATTTCTCACCCAAATCGACACATTTTGGGACACTGTCGATTTATATACTTTTGGAGTGGCCCTCTGCTCCTCTCCCCTTCCCAATGTTAAGTTCGACCCCCCCCCCAAAAAAAAGTGCTCTCGCCCCCCCCCCCCCCATGTTTTCCTTTACTGGCCATTGGCGTATCCAAGGAGCCCGAAGGGCCAGCCTCCCAAATCGCCCAAAGTCGACCAAAAAATGGCGCATTTCCTAATTTAAATGCAAATGTACGCAATGTTTACGAAGGGAAGTTTGTTTTCAATTACTTATTCATGCATGAAAAAGCGAAATCCGATGATTTTTTAAAATAATTGTGTGACTGGGCTTTGGCCCCTCCAAAGCAGCTTCTTTGCTGTTCTGGCATAACGAACACGATTATTCACGACGAAGCGTATAACCTTGCCTAGGAGGGCCCCATGCCGATCTGAGATGGCCGTTTACCAATTTGAGAGGATCCTCAATCGATATAAAAGGGCGCTTTTCCGGCCTGAGAGCTTTAACACGCGCCCTGGAGGGGGGGGGGGCGAAATCCGCTCACCCCTCCGGTTTTTCGAGGATAGCGCAAAAACGGGGGCGCGCAGCGCCGCCGTTTTTTGCATACCTGTTCAGAAATGAAGTTCCCACATTATGTAAAATTCTTGGCCTCGGGTCATCTCAGGTCAGGTCACCAGACCAGGTCACGTGATGACCTCAACTACAAAACGTTTGCAGTAGTACCACAGCCACAGTTTTACGCCGATCGGTTTCAATCTTACAGGACTTCATAAGGTCATAGATACCAACAATTTGTTAATCTCGGATTGTTAATATCGGTGACCTAAGGTCAGGTCAATTTTGTGACCGCCAACACTGTTTTATCAATAACTATCGACATAATGAAGATAGGGAAGAGAAAATGGTACCAATATGTTTGTCTCGTCGAGTCACGTCTCCCAATATGCAACATGACCAATTTAGTTCACCACTTAACCTTGACCTGAGGCCAAATTTCTCAGTTGACCTAACCCGGTCACCATGAATATGATTCGAAGCGCCTTGACAAGACACACGCGATGGCGTTAACATTATTGCTTTATCTTTATTAGGTAAAAGGTTATTTGCGAAAAACAGTTTTGAAAACAAAATCACCTTTTTGACATTCGATGACCTCTGGAGCCTAAACTATTGACCTGAGCTCAAATCTGAGGACACCTATGTCGATTGCATTTTTCAATGACTTTCGTTTGCTTTTTTTCCGTTTGCTGCTAACTATCATAGTTCCCGAGATATTTGGGGGTGTTCGAACCGAAGTCTTGAAAACTTGAAAATCTGACCCTTGATGACCTCTGGTGACCTCAATATTGACCTGAAAAAAATGTAACGAAATACTTTCGAAAGAGCTTGTCTCGAGCTATCTAACTTCGTTGCCCGCTTGTCGCTACGTTGCGTGGTTTTCGAGATCATAGGGGGGGGCGAAATCCGCCCCCCCCCCCCCTCCAGGGCGTGTAATTATCAGAGGCCCTCCAGGGCGCGTGTTAAGCCGGTAAGAGGAACAATGAACATCCGCTTCTTTGAGAGGATCATCGATCGACCTGAGAGGGCCATCGTCAATGGCCGGTCTGAGAGGCCCCTTGCCAGGTGTGGAAAGGCTTTACCTATATGCTAGTCTGAGAGTCTCCATACAGGCCTGAGAGAATGAGTCTGAGAGGGCCTTTGCAATACCTGATAATTCCCTAGGCTTGTCCAAGAGGGCCGCAGGGGCGGATCCAGAAAATCTTTAAGGGGGGGGGGGGGTCATCAATTGCAGTGGTGACCCTACCTATACCCAAATGCGAAAATTCAACGGATTTGGTCCACTATATATTAAGGGTGCCCCTATTCCAACATTTTTTTTTATTTATTGACGAGACGTTGGCTATAGGTATTTGCAATATCGGTCGTGCCCTTTCTATAATTTGAAGTGCCGCGGATGGTGTTAAAATCTATAATTTGTTCAGTCAAGGGCGGCCCCAGACGGCTGATGCAGAATTGACCTAGAAGGTAGTCGACGTTCGTGACCAGGGGGGGGGGGGGTGGTAGCCGCTTTTCTTACAAGCAGTACATCTTATGCATGCGATAGCAGTGTATCATATTGCTTTGTGTCTCGTGCGGAATTCAAAAATGTTCTTGAACTAAAAAATAGACAGGATTTTGCGAAGGGAAGGGCTTGAAGAATATTTATCATAAAGGCTGCCCTTAAACTTAACTACAAAAGGTCTTTACGCAAAATGGACACCTATATAACTATTTTGCGCCACGAAGCGGCGGCAAAATTTGAGGTTTTGAGCGGGCTGGATAGCTAATTTTTGCTATTGGAACCAGGATGCAGGGTCAAAACGAGGAAATATGTCTTGGAGCAAAAGGTGGGGTTAAAAGACATGTTGCCCCCCCCCCATTTAAGGCCAAAGGCGGGGTCATGGCCCCCATGTCCCCATCCCCCCCTTGCGGCCGCCAGTGTGTAGGTAGTCTATATTAGACCCTTTTGTACTGGACAAGAACACCGATTGATTTGCGCCGCGTAGCGCGCCGGATTTTTTCCTTATTTTGGGGGTCATACATATATATATATATATATATATATATATATATATATATATATATATATATATATATATATATATATATATATATATATATATATATATATATATATATATATATATATATATATATATATATATATATATATATATATATATATATATATATATATATATATATATATATATATATATATATATATATATATATATATATATATATATATATATATATATATATATATATATATATATATATATATATATATATATATATATATATATATATATATATATATATATATATATATATATATATATATATATATATATATATATATATATATATATATATATATATATATATATATATATATATATATATATATATATATATATATATATATATATATAAAT
This sequence comes from Chirona hameri, assembly GCA_036785665.1. Taxonomy (NCBI): domain Eukaryota; kingdom Metazoa; phylum Arthropoda; class Thecostraca; order Balanomorpha; family Balanidae; genus Chirona; species Chirona hameri. The sequence continues at coordinate 23,225 of JAXIVJ010006562.1, forward strand.
ATATAGATATATAGATATAAAGATATAAAGATATAAAGATATAAAGATATAAAGATATATAGATATAAAGATATAAAGATATATAGATATATAGATATATAGATATATAGATATATATATATATATATATATATATATATATATATATATATATATATATATATATATATATATATATATATATATATATATATATATATATATATATATATATATATATATATATATATATATATATATATATATATATATATATATATATATATATATATATATATATATATATATATATATATATATATATATATATATATATATATATATATATATATATATATATATATAGATATATAGATATATAGATATATAGATATATAGATATATAGATATATAGATATATAGACATATAGATATATAGATATATAGATATATAGATATATAGATATATAGATATATAGATATATAGATATATAGATATATAGATATATAGATATATAGATATATAGATATATAGATATTTGTATTTGTATTTGTATTTATTGATAAATCACCAACAGGCACAAAACCCGGTTACAGGCGAAGTCAGGAGATAAAACTATGACTTTCACTTAAAATACACACGCATGCAAGACGACAGACAAGACACCTACACATACACGCACGCACGCACGCACGCACGCACACGCACACGCACACGCACACGCACACGCACACGCACACGCACACGCACACGCACACGCACACGCACACAGGACACACACAAGTACACACACATAACCATTCGATGAGCCCTCGCGTGGTGAAGCCTGGCTGCGAGCTCAAAAGGCTCAAAAGGCACCTGCCCGAGATACATGTGACCGCACAGCGGATTTGTAGTCGGATGATGGCGAGCAAAAGAAATCTGGGGATACGCAGGCGTTAAGAATCTCGTTACACATGGAAGAAATTCGGCAAAAAGATCCGTTTTTCACAGCAGCGACACGTGCAAACGGTATATGCCAGAGCACAGGCGACCTGATCCGTCTGGCCGGAGCCGACAGGTGAAAGCATGACAGGAGCTGGGGACTGTCAAGTCGGCCGTGAAAAACGTTGTGTATGAACATAAGATCGTGCTGCATGAAACGAGATTTTATGGAGGAAACCTTGAAATGCTGCAGTAAGTGATCGTAAGCTGGGTTAATGGAGCTGTGGCCAGATGAACACGCGAGCCAAATCAAAAAGGAATGCTGAATGCGTTCCAGCCGTTTAAGATGAGTCACTGCCGCTCCCGACCAGACCACGCTCCCGTATTCGACAATGGAGCGGACATGAGCGTTGAAAGCACACATGACCTTGTGATCGAGCTTTACATGGCGACGGGGATATATAGATATATATATATATATATATATATATATATATATATATATATATATATATATATATATATATATATATATATATATATATATATATATATATATATATATATATATATATATATATATATATATATATATATATATATATATATATATATATATATATATATATATATATATATATATATATATATATATATATATATATATATATATATATATATATATATATATATATATATATATATATATATATATATATATATATATATATATATATATGAGAATATATATATTCTGAAAGCCATTTGGCATTGGTCGGTCGGAGGCTCGGCCAAAACTTTGGTTTGAGGCGCCGTCCGACACACGGCCAAAATTCGTGTGGCTTTATTTTTGCGTTAAAACACAATTGTTGTACCTATTCCTTACATTTTCTTTTACAATCATGAAGTGTGTTATTGTTGGCCGATTTCAGTCATTTTCGTAAAACCGTGGCGCTGATATAGGCCCCTTGGGTCCGTCCATGTTTGCCCCTCCCTCCCCCCCCCCCCCCCAATAATTTGGAAAAATCGACACCGCTGGCTCCAATTATAGAACAGCTGGTAGCATGTATTTTTGCAAGTCTGGCTGATGGGTTGTAGGTCACCTGGGGGTGTTTTGGCTCTCAGTGTGCCCAAGTTTGGTATTTGTGTACCCAAATTTGGAACAGCATGTCCATGTTTTGTCTGGCTGATGCCTGATGGGTTGTAAGCCACCTGGGGGTGTTTTGGCTATTGGTGTGCCCAAGTTTTGAATTTGTGTGACCATGGCCTGCCTGTGGGGCCAGTATCAGTTGGTGGCATAGCAGGAGACTGACCTTGGTGGCATAGTGGGGGATATATATATATATATATATATATATATATATATATATATATTTATAGCACCAATTACTGCAGTATTGACTGAGAGTGCACTAAAATTAGATTCACGACTGTGGCCTTGGTTTCAATGCATTGCTCTACAATTATATTCACGACTGTGGCCTTGGTTTCAATGCATTTCAATGCTCAAATTTTCAACCATAGTGCCAGGGGCCAGTATCAGTTGATGGCATAGTGGGAGAGAAATATAAATTTAGAACACTCTAAAATTAGATGCATGAATGTGGCCTTGGTTTCAATGCTCCAATTATAGAACGGCCGGTAGCGTGTATTTTTTCAAGTCTGGCTTATGGGTTGTAAGCCACCTGGGTGTGTTTTGGCTCCCAAGACACCGCCAGGTACTTAAGTTCCCGGGCAACGCCGGGTACCCTAGCTAGTGCATTATATATGGCGTTTGTACAATTTGTAGTTTAAATGTCATCCCATCCCCCTGGCCGCTGACGGGTATCTGCCCCCCCCCCCCCCCCCCGTCAGCCACTTAGGATGCTGTTCTTCAATGCTTATCTTTCGAACTGATGATCGTGTCGAAGCATAAAAAGCAACACCCGATAGATCTCTAACGACATGTAGGTATTTAAAGCAGGCTTAAAATAGAACAAGTTCTGGTCCTCGACATTCGTGTTCGCGCACAGTTACGGCACCATCGTGTAAGAAACATGATAAAAACAACCACACTCTCCTTGTTCTTGTGCCCTTCACACCACGGGTTGAAACGACAGCAAATTATATGCCAAACTTTGAGATATTGACATTCTCCTCCGGATAGGTTTTTCGCTGTTTTTGCCCTCCTGCCGAGTACTACAGACACCAGTGGGCGGGGAAACGGGCGCGGGGTGAATCCACAGCGGGTCCAGTTCGACCGCGGTGATTCCACAGCGGGTCCAGTTCGACCGTGGGTGCTCGCGTTGCTGGGCGGACAATAAAGCGTTCACCCACAAGCACAGGACTTAGGATACTCCAATCTTCGGTATCTGAGCGGCTCGCCTCATAGAAAAGACCTGGAGATAGGAAAAGTCATAAGACCCAGTTTCGGGAAACCCTGAGGATAACGTTCGCCGCTACAACGCCCGCAACTTCACGTTTTTATTGCGTGCGAAAATATCGTGTGGAAAAGCGGGAGGGTTGAAAAGCTTCCAAAATAAAAAAGTGCATGCAAAACTATCATTGGGACAAAAAGCGGCAGTTTCAGCTGCCACCAGGTACAAATGCTTTTATGACGAAAATGGCGAATATCAAAGGAAGTGAGTCCTTGACACTTGCTATGCTCAAGGCGGAAATGTGTCAATCGAAATCGACCGGAACGAGGGACCTTCCGGCTCAGACACCGGAAGGAGGTAGGGTCTGCCCAGACACTGCAACGAGGGACCTTCCGGCTCAGACACCGGAAGGAGGGAGAATCTGCCCAGTCTGGTGTCTGTCTAGCTGGCTCGAACACCGGCCGATTCGCCGGCGCCACCTGGGCGCCACCCGGCATGGGGGGACACCATCGGGAGACATACCATAGGGGGACACCATCGGCGCCCAGCCTTGGAATTTGAGCCATTTTCTGGACTTTTTGGGTCCAAAGAATTTTGCTCTCTTCATATTTGTTTAGAAAATTTGCTCTCTTTTCGCCTGATCTTACTGACATTGTAGTTCAAATATAATTTAATTTACCTCACAAGGATTTCATATCCATTACAAATCAGGTTTTTTACTTTCCAAGTAAAATAATTATAAAAAAATGAAAATCTTAACTTGCCTGACAATACAATTTTACTCTCCACCTATGGATTTTTACTCTCCGGGACCAAGTCATGAAATTATAAATCCAACACTGTCGGCGCCACCTGGGGATAGTTCCATAAAACATAATCAATAAACCCACGAACTCTTCAAGTCATCCAACAAACAGCAACATAAAGGGTTGCATGGATGCTGAAAGGCTTTCGAGAGCCCCTTCCGCAGGAAACTTATGAATGTGCTTCCACAAAGCAGCTGTTTGAAGCCTCACAACTTCGTACAGAAGGCTTGCCTGCCCCACCGTCAGCCACCAGCCGAACTTGGTCACTCCGACTGTCAGCAGTGGCAGTGGCGGGCCGCAGGTGACACAGTGCCGCCCCGTCCCGGTGGCTGGCGGCGGGCGGGGCCAGGCGGGGCCAGGCGGGGCCAGGCGGGGCCGGCTCTCTGGGTCATCGACCGGGCAGACCTGCCGCCGGGCGCGGCCCTCTATATCGACTCAGTGCAGCTGCACCGGCCGGCGGCGGTGGCGGGGCCGGGAAGGGGCAGTGGGGGGGGGGGGGGGGGGCAGTGGGGGGCGGCACCCGCACTGCGGACAAGATACCACCACAGGAAGGACTGCGGAGGACGAGTGACTGCCGGTGACGGCACGACCAACCCCGGAAATGGAACCGGAAACTGTGTCGGAACGGCTGACACTACAGACATGATACTGACACGATAGGTACCTACTAAGTTCAGGTGAAAGATGAAAAGGAAGAAAATCAGTGACGCTGCAACTGCGAGCAATATTGTTTGAAACGCTGGGCAGGATATTTGCGAATTCTCCACAACATCTGAAAGTCGGTCGATGTTTGATCACACTGGAGCCCCAAACAAACAATAAGCAACTAATGTTCGGTCCGACCGGGCGGGACTCGTTGCCGGCTCAGGTTTATGCAGCACGCAGAAGCATGTCACATCCATGTAACTTACTAGACAAATTTACATTTGACCCGGCCCGACCCGGTCATACAGACGCTTTTCGGAAGCTAATAACTTTGCAACCACTGCTCCGATTGAGATTGGGTTTTCACCATTGGATAGGTCCATCAAATCAATTTTGTTTTTGGTATGGTGCGTTCTGATAGAGGTGGTACCACAGCGCGTGGCAATTGGTACACGCAACGTCGAAATGAACAAAAAACCTTGCAAAATGATTCTTGATCAAAAATGGATGTATTATTCTAATTTATACGCTGAAGCGTGCAGCGCTCAGGACGTACTCCCTTTTGGCGGATTTGAGAAAGGAGATCATGAACAATTTAATAAAACTTAATTTTATGTTGGCATGCATTGAGGCCTGGCAATTTTTCTGGAGGACTAAAATGACTGTGTTACTACCACGTGTGCTCCCTTACCGTTTCATATTTCAAACCTGTTTAGCTTTACCAGAGCGCGCTCGCTCGGTCATCGCCCAAAAAGGCGTTTTACTGGTGTTAAAAAAGTATAAGAATACATATACCAGTAAGGCTCCGTAGTTGGCGATGGACGAGCGAGTTCGAAGGAAATGTATGAGGAATTTCAACTCGATCGGGCAAGTAGTTTCGAGATACAAAAAGGTGCACACGTGTGCACGTGCAGAGGCACCCACCTTTGACTTGTGGGAAAGTGGGGGCTGAGAGGTCCCTAACCACACACCAAATTTGAACACAATCGGCTCAGCTGTTCCAGAGATATAGAATAGAGGTGTGCACGTGCGCACGTGCAAAGCCACCCCACCCCTGACTTGTGGAAAGGCGGCTGCTGAGAGGTCCCTAACCACGCACCAAATTCGAACACAATCGGCTCAGCCGTTCCTGAGATACAGAATAGGGGTGTGCACGTGCGCACGTGCAGAGGCACCCCACCCCTGACTTGTGGGAAAGTGGCGGCTGAGGGGTCCCTAACCACACACGAAATTTGCACATAATCTGCCCAGCCGTTGCGGAGTTATTGCGAGAAAACACTTTTCAAAACCCCTCACGCGGCACGCGCCACGCGCAGTGGTATACACATGACCCACATGAGTCACCCACATGAGTCGGCACTGGTCTCAAACAGGGTAGGTTAGATGGGGCTGCTCAGCAAAGAAGTCTGTTTGCCAATCGGACGTGCGTTTGCAGAGATATGAGCTTCTCAAAAGCGTCGCCACGGGTCGGGTTGGGCCGCTCATAATCAGTTTTTTTTTCTCCATACACCACGGAAGAACGAGCGAGCGCTTCGCGCTTGCTCGTAATTACAGCAATCGTAAGTGCCATAACAGTGTATTCATGGGCGGAGAATGCGGTATGGCAGGTATGGCCATGGCCACACCATCTTAAAAGTTGGTGTGGCAGTGCCACACCAACTTCCTGACTTGATTTTTACTTTTGAATGTGACATTTTATGAGTTATTGGTAAAAAATGTACAAAAAATAGCCTAATGCAAGCCTGGCAACCAAATTTATCAAACAATTAAACACACATTGTTATAGGTAAAATGTCTATTGACACCTTAAGGTAAGTACTTATATTAAAATTACAATTCAATATTGGGAGTTAGTCTTGCACACTAAAAATGGAACAAGTAACTTAATACAAGCCTGCCAAAACAATATCAAGCAACAAAGCACATGAAGACAAAGGGATTTCCTAAATACAGAAATAGATCACAGAACATAGCAAATCGAATTAAAAATTCACAGCTAGTAACAAAATGTATCTACCATCCCAACAATATTATCAGTTTCATTCAAGAAACCTTCAAACTCATACTCATATACCAAGGTATCAATTTATATTAGGCACAAAGTATTTCCCAAAGCCTCAAATTGATAAATAAAACAATAATATTCAAGCGAAGCATTACATAAATATCCCCTAAGTTCATAAGTTACCCATACATTTTACAATAATACATACATTTTGGCATCTAATATAAAATAATGCATATTTGTGTGCATACAAATATAATTAATCCCTCCAATCTTAGATGTAGTGGTTTACACGTACCAATAGCAATGCAATATTTCGTCTTCCTTGCGCCAAGAGAAGTGCATTCTAATACTATCAAGTACTATAGGAATAGTTTTTTTTGGAGAAAACAAAGGCGAGAATTTGTGCGGGGAATAAAGGAAAACCGAAAAATAATCCAGTTTCTCATTCCAAAGTGTTTCCAAAGTAAAAACTATTATATGAACGTGGTAAAAACCAAGGTTCTATAACCAGGTAAGGACACGAGCCATTTGACCTTGAACTCGGCGGACCGCCGTATGACGTCACTGCCGGCAGCCGACTGGAGGCCAGCAGCCACCGGCCCACTGGCGGATCCAGGGGGGGGGGGGGGCATCAGGGGCAAATCCCCCCCCCCCACACACACACACAGGAATCTAGGAGGGGCATTAAATACAAGTATGCCCCCCCCCCCCACGCGCGTTCCCAATGTATCGTACAATCGTAAAAATTGTCTTTGCAGCAGTCAAAATCCAGCTATACACAGTCAAAAACCGGAAAATTTCGCACCGCTTCGCGGCATGACACAACTTTCGCAATTACTTATGCAAATTTGAAAAATGGGAAAGTGAATAATTCCATTAAGTGTTTGACAGAGGCTCTACTTGGCGGTCATTGCTGGCACTGGTGGATCCAAGGGGGGGGGGGGGAGACATCGGGCAAATGCCTCCCCCTCCCAAAGGAATCTGGGAGGGGCATTAAATACCAGTATACCCCCCCCCCCTCCCCTCGCGCGTTTCCTGCACTGAATGTGAAAAACAATGAAAAACAAACAATGAAACTTCATGAAAACGGAAGTTGTTTTCTCGAGTGATTGAATTGGAAGTTTGTATGTATCCCTTTATTTCAATGATAGACAAAACAACGCACCTGATGCAATTCAAGCAAAAATTCACTTAACCCTTAACACGCTTACCCGGTGACACTTAACCCGCGCCCCGCTGGTGGGTGGGGGGGGGGGGGGGGGGGGGACAGAATCTGCCCTCCCTCCCGGATTTTCTCAATAACTTGAAAACTATAATAGATATCAACGTTAAACTTTCAGTACCTCGTGCTGCATCCATTCTACTACGTCTTTGCAACAAATTCCAATGACATTTATGCAGTTTTTGTGGGAGATAATGACGTTATAATGACGTCATGCCATGCCATTTCTTTTGTGGAAAAACGATAAATGTTTGAACAATCGTAGAAAATAGAGGTTTGTAGAAATTTGCAAAAACAAAAATGTCAAAAGAAAAGAAATGACTCTCTTCAAAATGGTTATCTCTGATTTGCAAAATTGTTTTTGACCCCAAAATTAACACGATACATTTTCGCAAATTTGAAGTGAATTTCTTAAGCTCGAATACCAAAATAAGGTGACTGGCCCAAATCCGCAGATAAAAAAATGAGGGTACCTTTTTGCCACAAAAAGATGCCCCCCTCCCCTCCCCCACGGAGAGAGGCTGGATCCGCCAGTGCGCCGGCCACACCAACTTTTGAAACGATTCTCCACCCATGAGTGTATTACCATCGCTATATACAAAATATAGCATGCAGGGCAGAGGAACGGAATATGTGCCGAGCTCACCATATGCAGTTGCCAGCATACGTTGCATATCTCATTTTAGGCAGTGTGCACTGTGCAGCCACGGAGGCGTAGAGTTCCGGCCGTGACGGAATATTTCAGGTAGGGTAGGATATGAAAATATGCCTGAAAAAGACAGTGTGTCGATTGGTGCTGGACGACACCACCGCCAACACCGGGACGCGCAACACGGCCACTGAACATGATCCTGACCTTGACAGAACCGTGGACTCACCGCCAGCCTTGCAATTTTGGCCATTTTCTGGACTTTTGGGGTCCAAAAATTTTTGCTCTCTTCATTTTTTCCCGGAAATTTGCTCTTTTTTCACCTGATATTACCAACATTTTCATTAAAATAAGATTCCATTTTCCTCAAGGATTTAATATCTATTACAAATCAGGAATTTTTACTTTCCAAGTAAAATATTTTTTTTTCCCAAATGAAAATCTGTATTTTCCTAACAAAGAAACTTGTACTCTCCAACTATGGATGTTTATTCTCTGGGGCGAAAAACTGGGGTCCTGAAACGAAAAATCCAACACTGGTCACCGCTCCATTCGATCTATATCTCCTACCGAGCCCTGACCCGGCACGGAAGTAAGTCACCAGTTCACCACCAAACGGCCACGAAGCCGTCACCAGACGGCTTAGCGCAACGACCAACATTGGCTTCGCTGCGGGGGACGATTCCACCTCGGAAGCAGACGGCATCGCAACCAACAAAGGCATGCTACTACACTACCGAGGCCGGCTCTGCCTCTGGCGACAGGGTCTGTCGGCTTCAGGGACCCGGCCTAGGAGGCACAGCAGGCGCCGCGCGTCCGGGCCAGACGGTGCGTCAACACCGGCACCATCGGACCATCCTCGGCCGGCTCGGCCCCGGTTCTCGGCCCGGCCCACAGTCCAGACTCACTGCGTAGCCGTCTGTCACGCGTAACTCGCGTGGAGGGTTTGGCGGACCCTGGCCCGGACCAGAGCCACCAACCACTCAAGGTCACGTCCAGAGGCTCGCTCACGGCGAGGGGCCGGACCGGGTGGCTCACTCGGCTGGTGGTGTGGGTGCGTCTACACCGGCACCATCGGACCATCCTCGGCCGGCTCGGCCCCGGTTCTCGGCCCGGCCCACAGTCCAGACTCACTGCGTAGCCGTCTGTCACGCGTAACTCGCGTGGAGGGTTTGGCGGACCCTGGCCCGGACCAGAGCCACCAACCACTCAAGGTCACGTCCAGAGGCTCGCCACGGCGAGGGGCCGGACCGGGTGGCTCACTCGGCTGGTGGTGTGGGTGCTGGAGTGGGGGGGGGGGGGCGCTACACCGGTCGACTAGGGACTAGTCACCACCACTCATGGCGCCACTACAGTCGAGGGTCCGATGAGAGTGGGGTGGCTTAGCCGTTCGAAACGACAGAGTAGCGCATGGTCTTGGCCAGTGAGGAATGTGAGGAATGTGAGGAATGTGAGGAATGCGAGGAATGCAGACAGTGCAGTGCTGCAGTGCAGTTCAGTTCTGCAGTGCTGTTGCGGAAGTTGATGAAATGTCGGGCTGGACTCCAGCCACGACAGGATGGGATTCTGGACATCGTAGGAGCGCGGTACTGCCTGGGCTGAGCGAGCACGGAGAGGTACCGCACATGCGATGTTTATAGTACAACTATATAGCTGAATTTACGCTCGCCACAGACTCGCTAACCAGAGATCAGCGTCGCATTTGAACACAGCCATGCTTCAATTGGGCACGGCGTCATGAGCACATACATGCATGCCAACAAATCACGAATCTTGCCTGAACTCGCCGTCCCTTTGATCGGAGGAAGGGGGAGGGGATGGGAATGGGAGACAATGGTGACCTTTGACAGTGGCATGTTGACGGGTTGCGATGGCAACCCTAATACCGGCGCCGAGTGGGCGGTGGCAGCTGACAGAGGCGCAGATGGAGGAGGGGCGGGGGCGGGAGCGGGGGCAGGTGGCCTGAGTGTCTGCCCCTCAACAGTGTTCAATGTATGGATGGCATCAGCGAATGAACAGCTCAACTTAAGTCGACATCTCGCATCAAGGGGACATCGCTCTGGATGGAAGTTTGCTGTTCAGCCCACATCGCTCTGGATGGAAGTTTGCTGTTCAGCCCACATCGCTCTGGATGGAAGTTTGCTGTTCAGCCCACATCGCTCTGGATGGAAGTTTGCTGTTCAGCCCACATCGCTCTGGATGGAAGTTTGCTGTTCAGCCCACATCGCTCTGGATGGAAGTTTGCTGTTCAGTCCACATCGCTCTGGATGGAAGTTTGCTGTTCAGCCCACATCACTCTGGATGGAAATTTGCTGTTCAGCCCACATCGCTCTGGATGGAAGTTTGCTGTTCAGCCCACATCGCTCTGGATGGAAGTTTGCTGTTCAGCCCACATCGCTCTGGATGGAAGTTTGCTGTTCAGCCCAGCCCCGGCCCCAGGGTATGCAGACATAATGAATGCAATGAAAGCAAATGTCAATGTTGATTGTGGAATTACTGAGGGTAACACACCATCAGATCATTTCATAAAATAAAACAAGTGTTGCTCTTTCATGAATGCAATCATGCAATGGGATTAAAATTTGATCAAGCACAGATATGATAATGTATTATATAATGAAAATGTATGCACAAATAAAATCCTTACTTGGCCCAAACCCCAAAATGCAGAGGAACCAGGGGAACAACCTGACATGGCCAGATGACATGACATGACACAGCAGTGTGGGGCAAGTTAAAGACATGACACAGCAGTGTGGGGCAAGTTAAAAATTAATTTTGGAGTCAAAAGACTATTCTCTGACTTCCTGTTTGGCAAATTGGCCAAGACAAAATTATCTGCAGAACTGAATATCATAACTGGGTGGTCTGTGCATGGTATCAGCAACCTGTTTGATTTAACATTGCGCTTTAAACCCAAAACCCATGCAACATGCTTGGTTAAATAAATAACCAAAATTGCATGCAAATAGAACTGCAACACTAACATGAACAACTGCAACATTAACAGGAACAAGTACAAATACTAGACTTTGCATGCTGTTGGTGTTCTTTAGTGTTGCTTTCATCTACATTGACAATATCATCTGGTGTTATGATGTGTCTGTAAATACAGTTATTTAACCTATATCAGAACAAACTACCAGGAGCAACAGATATATTGATCCAATGTCAACAAATTATGGGCACACACAACTAACAAGATTGAGACTGTTTGTCCTCGACACAACAACAATGAGATTAGACTTGATTTATAGTGAAAACCATGCAAACCTTAGCCAAACATGCAGGAAAATCATAATATTGCACAGGCATAAATATAATTATGCATACAGTGTACAATAAAAGTCCTATCTTCAGACACATCAACATCCTAACCAGACTTTTCAATTTGCATGCTATCAGAATGTCAGATGATAGTGATACATGGTACTTTAGTGCATTGCAATTGTTTACATTCTAATAGCAGGAAAAGTCTGAGGTTATGAGTCCGGGGTTACGGCAGTACCTAATATTTTACATTTTACCTTTGACTTTTTTTAAAATCAGGTTAAAACCTCTAAACACTTTATATGCAGGCAATTCAAGGAAGGTCAAACTGGTACATAGCAACACTTACTCCATTGTGGGAAGCATGAGTTCCATTAGCCTTGACATGTCCGTTTTGTACAGGAGTCACCTCCAATGCATTTCTTTTTTGCTCAGCAGTCATAACGCCAAATTTAATTTGTCTTGCCTTCGTTGATAAAAATCTTGCACCAGAAAATTTGGCGCTTCACGGCACTAAATATATAAGTTTATCCAAATCAAACCAATCGTCTAACGCTATACAATCCACCACACCCACCGATTTCCCGCCAATCCCTGACCACACAACAGTCAACCGCCCACCACGAGCTCACGCGACGGAGTGCGACAAACTGTTTGTAGCCAGGGGACTATAACACTATTTTCAGCGTGGGGTATTTTAGTTCTATGACGTCAAAGCTTTCAGCCAATGAAAAGGCGTTTTAAGAGCCAGTGTGTTAGTCGTGTTTGGTGCTCAACCAATGAGTGACTTCAGGCAAATTATAATTAGTTTTATCATTTATGACCTCTTCCTCGAAATTAAAATATAATAGTACCAAAAACGTTATATTAATATTTCGATCACAGATCTTCATCAGAAATTATACATTACCAAAACGACAATAATCAGAATACAAGTTTCGACTGCATATTGTTTCCCGCGTTTTTTTTTTACACATTTTCGCGCGACATTTCTCGCGATCTTTATTCATACGGGCACAACCTTCTTGAGGATACATCAACTTCGGTCTGCATAAATAGTCGACATCATCTCGCATATATATCACAGCATCACCTATTAACAAACAAACATTCAAGCCCATATCTAACAACATGCATAAATATACAATAAAACGAAGATAAAAAAATACAATGTTGCCAAACCTAAAAAGATGTATCTACACGAACAATGCCATCGCAAAAGGGCGGGAAGTGTTGAATTTTACATGATTGGCCACGATGACACATTGGAGTTCAGCTTTGGTTGTTCCTTTCTAATCAAAATAGACTCTGCCACGATAATGATGCCTATTTTGTATCATTAGCCAGGTGTACAGGGTGGTCAGCCCAGCCAGAATTTGCACTAAATATATAAGTTTATATCATGTGATTTGGACATGTGATATCATGTGATGTGAGTTTATATCATGGGATCATGTGATTAAAACCATTAGGGTTGATGACCTTAACCTCGATGTATCAAAACGTTAAATTACCGATAGACTGTATTGATATTTCGGCCACAGGCCTTTGTCAAAATTACATATTAGTGAATACAATGTTTACATGAATGTCAGGTGTTTTGGGGGTCAGCCAGGTCTTTGGCCCCCACTCCCATCGGGCTAATGATACAAACCTTGCTAATCTGGAGGGACCTCGATAACAGTACTAGTGGTGCCAGTTTCAGAAGATATTGGTCCGAAGTCCGTCCGATGTCCGAAAATGTTGTCAGCTGTCCGTCCAAAACTGTCCGAAACATGAGTTTGTCCGAAAATTGTCCGAATATCAATGAACACAGGCACGTAGCCAGGATTTCGTCCAGGGGGGGGGGGGGGGGGGGGGGGCGGCGCCTCGAAAGGGCCCCTTCCCGAGCGTTGAAAGGGCCCCTTCCCAAGCGTTGAAAGGCCCCCCCCCCAAAAAAAACGCGTGAAAAGGCACGTTACAAGGCTGAAAAATGCAGTATGGCAGGTATGGCATGGGCCATACCAACGTTTAGGAGCTGGAGTTAGCAAACTGCCACATCAACTTTGGAACCAGCGACACGAATTTGGAATCAGCTATACCAACTTGGAATATTTGTTTAAGTTCAAGACCTGGAACTCTTAAAGGAAATAGTTCACCTTCAGAAAATTTCTCAGAACACGATTTTATTATATTTTTTAATACAGTTTCTTTTTTTATTTTCAAAAATGGTCCTACATCGCGCCAATTCAGGACAGAAGGTCGTAAATCATTAATTTTATGGTGTGCGTTATTGTTCTGCGCATGCTCCATGGCAGTGCTGGCACTTTCAGACGGTACGGTATATCATATATGCGCCGAATTCCTTCGCCAAGAAGTCAAATATCTTCGGCTGGAGAGTCTTTTCAGTCAAGACAACTTGCAGATAGGGGTTTCCCAACATGGGCTACAAAACAGCTATCTCAGTTTAAAACTAATGTTGAAGGTGAACTATTTCCTTTAAAGGAAATAGTTCACCTTCAACATGGGATTTTGAACTGAAATAGCAGTTTTGTAGCCCGTGTTGAGAACTCCTTATCTGCAACTTTGCTTGGCTGACAAGACTCTCCAGCCGAAGATATTTGACTTTTTGGCGAAGTAATGCGGCGCATATATGATATACCGTACCGTCTGAGAGTGCCAGCACTGGTCTGAGCATGCGCAGACCAATAACGCACACCATAACATTAATAATTTACGACCTTCTGTCCTGAATTGGCGCGATATAGGACCATTTTTGAAAAGAAAAAAAGAAACTGTATTAAAAAATATAATAAAATCGTGTTCTGAAAAAATTCCGAAGGTGAACTATTTCCTTTAAACAAATTGCGCCGCGGAACGGCGCGAAAATTTTGAGTATTATGCCCTGGGTTGCTTTCTCATCAATGCGTCGCATTGCGTATGGTGCGGACCTCTAAAATTGCTATATTGTGCGTTTAAAAGTGCGGAAAAAAGTGCTAAAGTGAACTATTTTGCCCAATAATATAGGAAAGTAGCAACATAACACATAAATGCGCCGAGAAACTGACCGATTTTTTTCCTAACCCGCATATAATTGAATTTGTAGTTAAATTGCGCCGCGGAGCGGCGCGAAAATTTTGAGTTTTATTCCCTGTACAACTGTATTCTTACTGTTGAAAGGCCCAAGGTCCCTTCAGATCATTTAGGGGCCCCTCTGACCTTTTCTGCGCCCTTCCGACCTGTTCAGGGACTCATCTGGGATCCGCGAAGCGAAAAGACATGATGTGGAGTGGGTGATATAATATAATACAGGAAAAAATAAAATCGGATCTTTCGGGTATATTGTAGCACACTGACGAAGGGTGTTACAATATACCCGAAAGCTCCGCTTTTAATATTTTTTTATTGTGGAGAAAGTCCTCTTTGTATTTAATCTTCAGCTGGGATCTCTACGTCCTTTGACCCTTCCGGTCTCACCAGAGACTCCTCAGACCTTCCAAGAAGCCTCTCTTGTGTGTCAAGGGGCCAGTGGCGGCGGAAGGTATTTTCGGATGGGTGGGGGGGGGGGGGTCAAGGAAACCCAGGGTACCCCCTCGGGCCAAGCCCCCCCCCCCTAAAAAAATCGCGCTAAATGATATCTCCTCGGATTTAGGCCACAATATTATACCAGTAAAACGCTTTTTTTGGGCGATGACCGAGCGGGCGCGCTCTGATAAAGCTAAAACAGGTTTGAAATATGAAACGGTACGTGCGCACACGTGTGCATTGACTGTCCCAATAATTAGTAACATATTCAATAGTTTTACCGTGATTATATCCTAGTATGCATCATTTTAGGAACGTTCAGCTGAATGGAGATGTACAAAGTAAATTTGGGGCTTCCCTGGGACAAACTACATAAAAAGCATGTATTAAAGGAAACAGTTCACCTTAGAAATTTGTTACCCAACACGATTTGATTATATTTTTTAATACAATTTCTTTTTATATTGTCAAAAATGGCCTTATATCGCGCCGATTGAGGACAGAAGGGCGTAAATTTGTATTGTTTATCAAAACTATATGCATACTCTCTGAGTCAGAGTCCTGACGTCACGCGAATGTAAACAATGGTTCAGCCAATCAGATTCGAAAGTAGTCACGTAAAGATAGACTCGCATTGGAGATGTGCCAACCGGCGGCCGGCGATCGCTTGCTAGCAGGGGCGCAGCCAGACCTTCAGAAAGGGGGGGGGGGGGGGGCAAGCACCTGGGAGAGGCCCCCACCCCCAAAAAATACCCCTGGATATGAAAAACTCTACGGATTTCGGCCACTTTATTTTGTGAGGCCCCTTTTTTAGCTTTTTTTTTCTCGTCTACTTTTGATGAGCTGGATTGGACCAGGACCCTCAGTAGGCATTGTACTGAGCGCATTACTAATTTGTATTGTTACGTACTGGAGAGAAAACATATCTTAGCCATGACAACAGGTGGGGGTCGGCCTTTGAGTTGGGGGCGGCTGAAATGACGAAAAAATGTACCCCCATTTTGATACGTGCCTTTGCAGCATTTTTAATGTGGATTTTCATGTTATAGTAGGTAGGTATGTACTTGTTAGTTAGCGCGGCGAAGCGGCGCGAAATTTTTACGGTTTTGCCTGATAAAACCCAGAAATATAGGCGGTGTGCTTTGTAGAGGATAATAAGCTAAACATGATATTCATGCAATTCAGCGTTACGACGAACCGATGACGATGACTATGGCTTCGTTATGACGATGACTACCGATGTGACGCCGCGAAGCGGCGTGAAAATGTGAATTTTAGGTCCTGGAAAACGAAATGTTAATATTGGAACCAGACCGTGAGGTGAGATGGCTTGGGGAGATGGTCCTGACCTGTTTCGACTATTAGCTCTTCGGTCCAGCAAATTGTGCACCGCTGGAGCAGCTTCCGGGTGCCGATCTCCTCGTCTTTTCGTTCGCGTCGCCTTTTTCGGAACTCGGCAAACTAGCTAAACATGTAGCCTGCTTGAAACTTAGAAGTGAATATTTTATGAAGGGAATGGGCCCTGGGGCCAGCAATTACCGCCAAGGAGAGCCTCTGCCAGACACTTAATGCAATTATTTTTCCCATTTTCCAAATTTGTATAAGCAATTGCGAAACTTGTGTCATGCCTAGCTGGATTTTTACTGCACTGCAAAGACAATTTTTACGATACATTTTTATTTTTTCCCTCAAGAAGTGTGTGTGTGGGGGGAGGGGGTCGACCCTCCACCGCCTTCTAAAAGTGAGGGGAGTTTGCCCAGACCTCCCCCCGACCCTCCCGTCGGCGACGCCCCTGGCTGACAAATATTGCAGCACACACTTCTGAGAGGAAAATTGTTAAATTGTTTTGTACTACCATCACCCCCCCCCCCCCCACGAATTCAAAAACGCATCAGACTTATCAAATAACCATTTTGAAACCCAAGAAAACATTGCACCAGGTGGGTCAGAGTACAGCACATTACCGCTCATTATAACCGCGCCGACCACGGCTAGCAGGCGCTCCAGCTATAGCAGGCGCTGCAGGCGACGGCTAGAAACCCCTGGGCAGGCTCGAGGGCCCCGTTCACAGACTCAATGGACCTCTGGATAAGCTTGAGAGGGCCCTGAACAGACTCAATGGCCCCTTGGCAAGCCGAGAGGCCCCTAAGCAGACTCTAATAGCCCCTGTGCAGGTTCGAGAGGCCCCTGAACAGGATCAATGGACGAATGGGAAAGCTCGAGAGGCCCTTGCACAGACTAATGACCCCTAGGCAGGTTCAAGAGGCCCTTGCACAGACTCAATGGGCCCCTGGGCAAGTTCGAGAGGCCCCTGGGCAGGTTCGAGAGGCCCCTGAACAGACTCAATGAGCCCCTGGGCAAGCTCAGGAGGCCTCTGGGCAGGCTCTAATGGCCCCTGGGCAGGTTCGAGAGGCCCCTGAACAGACTCGATGGTCCTCTGGGAAAACTATGATGGGCCCCTGGGCAGGTTCAAGAGGCCCCAAAACAGACTATAATGGGCCCCTGGCCAGGCTCGAGAGGCCCCTGAACATACTCAATGGGCCCCTGGACATGCTCGAGAGGCCACTGGGCAGGTTTGTTGGGCCGTGGGTGGGCTCAATTGGCCCCTGGACAAGTGGACATGCTCTAGAGGCCCCTGGGCATGTTTTTGGGGCCCCTGAGTGGGCTCAATGGGCCCCAGGGCATGCTTGAAAGGTCCCTGGGCATGTTTTTTCACCCTTGAGTGGGCTCAATGGGCCCCTGGACATGCTGGAGAGGCCCCTGGACAGTTTTTTGGGCCCCTCGGTGGGCTCAATGGGCCCCTGGACATGCCCAAGAGGCCCCCTGGGCCGGCTTCGAAAGCCCTTCAGTGTCTCTGAGGGCCCTTGACATGCACCAGAGTGACCCTTGTCTGGTTTGAGGGCTCCTCTGTGACTTTTTGAAAGCCATTTAGCTAATGCAAATGGTATCTGGGCCAATCTCGGCGGGGCCCCCTGTGACCCGTAAGGGGGGGGGGGGGGGGGGGGGGGGGGGCAATTGCCCTCCTTGCCCCCCCCCTGTCTGCGCCCCTGCTTGCTAGCACCAGCTGCAAGCTGATTGGCTGATGGTATAGCCTCTGCCCGGGCTAAAACCAGTACAACATTCTTTCGCCAGCACCGCATTCCTTCGCCAAAAACTCAAATATATTCGGCTGGAGAGTCTTTTCAGTCAAGAAAACTTGCAGATAAGGGTTTCCCAACACGGGCTACAAAACTGCTAGCTCAGCTTAAAACTAATGTTGAAGGTGAACTATTTCCTTTAAAGTGAAATATTCACCTTTTGATTTAATTACCTCCATTTTTCTGTGACACATGTACAAGGGCGGATCCAGTCGGCCGTTTTTTTTGGAGGGGGGGGGGGGGGGTCAAACCGTTTTTAGCGGACCTTACCTCCCCCAATTTCGAATTTCTTCCCGGATTTGGCCCACTTTATTTTGCAACTACACGATGTCTTTTCTTTTTTTTAGCTTTTCGACCTTTTGGGATATCGAAAAAGGAAAGATCGTCAGCTTGCAGTTTGTATTGTTCCGACATTGCCTTACACTGAGCAAAACTATGTCAATTGTCAGCTGTACCCAGGGGCGTCGCCGATAATTTTTGAATGGGGGGTCGGCTAAAATGACGAAAGAAAAACTAACAATTTTTTATGCGTGTATTTAGGCCTTTGCAGCATTTTTAATGTGTTCTTTGATGTTTTATTTAGCGCCGCGAAGCGGCGCGAAATTTTTACTGGTTTGCCTGATAAAACCCAGACACATAGGCGGTGGGCCTTGTAGAGAATAAGAAGCTAAACATGCTATTCATTCAATTCACCGCTACAACGAACCAAAGACGATGACGATGGCTTTGTTATGACGATGGCCACCGATGTGACGCCGCGAAGCGGCGTGAAAATGGTAATTTTAGGTCGTGGAAAACGAAGTTTTAATATTGGAGCCAGACCGTAAGTGGAGCCAAGCCTCAGGTAACCCCTTTTCCTGGTTACACATCTCGGTATGATTAAAAATATTGAAATGAAGGTAGTTTTTTTCATATATATTAGCCTCGGATAGTAAATCACAATGACCGGTGGCAGTCAGCGCTCAATAGTACATATAATAATAATAACTGTATACATATGAACCAAACTGTAACAAACAACTAGTAACAATGCAAATGGTTTGAAAGCAGCAAAGGGGAAGAACGACGTTTCCGCGCATAAATGGTCCCTGTGGATCTGGAGGAGCCTGGGGGGAGATGGTCCTGGCCTGGTCCCCACTATTAGCTCTTCGGTCCAGCAAGCTGGGCACCGCTGAAGCAGCTTCCGGGTGCCGATGTCTGTGTCTTTGCGTTCGTGTCACCTTTTTCGGAACTCGGCAGACTAGCTAAACATGCAGCCCGCTTGAAAGTTAATATTTTATGAAGGGAATGGGCCCTGGGGCTAGCAATTAGGTACCGCCAAGGGAAGACTGCCAGGCACTTACTTAATTTATTTTCCCATTTTCCAAATTTGTATAAGCAAATGCGCATTGTGTCATGCCGCGAAGCGGCGATAAATTTGCAAGTTTTCACTGTGGATAGCTGGATTTTGACTGCTGCAAAGGCATTTTTTTACAACTATACGTCCTGGGGGGGGGGGGGGGGGCATAGTATCAGGACCTTTGGGGGGGGGGGGGGGCATGGCCCTTTGCCCCCCCCCCCCTTGGATCCGCCCCTGCACATGTGTGGTTTCAAATTGATCGTGCCTCAATTTAAAAGTGAACTAACAACATTTTCTATTGCAAAAATTAAATTATGGGAAATTAAAAATATGTACTAACATATGGTGACGAACAGTATAATCCATCACTATCTCTGGTTTGAATGTTATTTGTTAACAAGTCATAGGGCCAGCAATGAAGTAAGTGCTCCAAGAAGCGTGACAACGTCCCTGATCGGTCAATGAAACAAATCGCATACACTAAATATGTCGCCATCCTTGACCAAGTTAATCCGTGGAATGCATCACGGTTTTCTGAAACGTTTATTGATTGATTATGAATAAACGGTTTATATAAATGTGTCATGTGTGCACTGTAATATATTAAATACCTGTTTGTTGAAAATTGATGGGATTTTTTATTAAAAAAAAGTCGTGAACTCTAAATAGTTCGCCGTCCGGGTCAAGTTAAACTGCCGATTTCAATGCACTTTTTCAAATGAGAGTTGATTGTTCATAGAAGTTTGGTACATATTCGCAAAAGATAGAGTGATGAAACATTATATGCCTTCATGACAAATAACAATGTGTAGGCAGACTAATTTGCGCTGGGTTCGATATGTTATTAAAATATTGGAATACAAAAATGTAATTACAAAATTGTGATTACAAAATTGTAATTACAAAATTGTTATAACATAATCGAACCTGGCCTAAACTTTACAGCAATTACGGCCACAGGGACCCACGTTTAGAACACCCGCTCGCATTCGCTCCCTGCGCTGTGACCTACGGGGGGGGGGGGGGGGGAGGGGTCTCCACCCCAGACCCCCAGACCATCTCGTAGATAAGTCGTAAATAAGTTTGCCGATGTATTTGCGCGGCCCCGCCCCTTGCAATTGTAAAAAATACGGAGAAAAAACGTTCCAACAACACGAACGAACAATAAAGAAAAAAAACGTTCCAACGAGAAAAAAAAAACGTTCCAACGGATCCACGTACGAACGCTTCCAAATGCGGCCCCATCGGCCCCGCCCCTTGCATTGCCAAAATATACGAAGAAAGGCCGTGCCAACACCACGTACGAAGGCTGCAAAAAAACGTTCTAACGAAACCGCTCCAACGGATCCCAAAAATATACTGATAAAAAGACGTTCCAACAACACGTACGAACGCTGACAAAAAAAAAACGTTCTTAACAAAACCATTCTAACGGATCCAATTTTTGTTTTCACAAAGCGCTTGTAACATATTTTATGGTTTATCCTGTCTTTGAAATAGGGATGCGTGAAACGTCACAGAAAACTCGAAGTAGAACATAAACAAGTGTTTCATAAACTGGATAGAATCGGATGCAACTTTAACTTCGCATAGATATAAACAACCGTTTTGTCCAACGAAAAGAAATGTTTTCTTGTCTTGCTGCTCATTAAATAATATATTTGTATCTAAAGATCCGCCAGGGTTTCAATCGACCCTGCTTCTACCTGACAATTTACAAGTCTGCTAAATTATGGTATGTTGAAGTATACGCTTATTACGGATACTATTTCCTTTCACATCCATGTAAGATGAGGCCTTGAAACACAGGCGGCCAGAGCGCCCCTCAGGCGGCCAAAGAGTCCCCTCAGGCGGACAGAGCGCCCCTCTCAGGCGTCCAGAGCGCCCCCACTCAGGTGGCCAGAGCGACCCCTCTCAGGCGGCCAGAGCGCTCCTTCTCAGGCGGCCAGAGCGGCCCCTCTCAAGCGGCCAGAGCGCCCCCTCCCAGGCAACCAGAGCACCCCCTCTTAGGCGGCCAGAGCACCCCTTCTCCTCCGACCAGAGCGCCCCCTCTCAGGTGGCCAGAGCGCCCCCTTTCAAGCAGCCAGAGCACCCCCTCTCAGGCGGCCAGAGCGCCTCCTCTCAGGCGGCCCGATCGCCCTTTCTCAGGCGGCCAGAGCGCACCTGTCTGGCGACCAGAGCACCCCCTCTCAGGCGGCCAGAGCGACCCTCTCAGGCAGCCAGAGGGCCCTCTTTCAAGCGGCCAGAGGGCCCCCTCTCAGGCGGTCAGAGCGCCCCCACTCAGGCGGCCAGAGCGCCTCCTCTCAGGCGGCCCGAACGCCTTTTCTCAGGCGGCCAGAGCGTCCCCTCTCAGGCGGACAGAGCGCCCCCTCTCAGGCGACAGAGTGCCCCCTCTCAGGCCAGCAGCCCCTGCCAAACACGAAGCTCCCCTCGGCTGAGTTTGGGGAAAAACTGCCTCCTTCCCCCTGCCCCCTGCCCCCTCCTCTTCCGCCACCACTGCCAGAGCGCCCCCTCAGGCTGCCAGAGCGGCCCTCATGTGGCAAGAGCCCCCCTCATGCGGCCAGAGCGCCCCCTTCGGAAGCCAGAGCGCCCCCTCAGGCGGCCAGAGCGCCCCCTCAGGCGGCCAGAGCGCCCCCTCAGGCGGCCAGAGCGCCTCCTCAGGCGGCTAGAGAGCATCCCCTCAGGCGGCCATAGCGCCCCCTCAGGCAGCCAGAGCGCCCCCTCAGGCAGCCAGAGCGCCCCCTCGGGCAGCCAGAGTGCCCCTCAGGCAGCCAGAGCGCCAGCTCAGGCGGCCAGAGCGCCCCCCCCCCTCAGGCAGCCAGAGCGCACATCAGGCGGCCAGAGCGCCCCCTCAGGCGGCCAGAGCGCCCCCTCAGGCGGCCAGAGCGCCCCCTCAGGGTAGCCAGAGCGCCCCCTCAGGTGGCCAGAGCGCCCCTCATGCAGCCAGAGCGCCCCCTCATGCGGCCAGAGCGCCCCCTCATGCGGCCAGAGCGCTCCCTCAGGCGGCCAGAGCGCCCCCTCAGGCAGCCAGAGCGCCCCCTCAGGCGGCCAGAGCGCCCCTTCAGGCGGCCAGAGCGCCCCCTCAGGTTGCCAGAGCACCGCTCATGCAGCCAGAGCGCCCCCTCAGGCACCCAGAGCGCCCCCTCAGGCGGCCAGAGCGCTCCCTCAGGCAGCCAGAGTGCCCCTTCAGGCGTCCAGAGGCCCCCCTTGGCTTTCCTTGGCCTTGGCTTTCTCTTGGAATCCGCATCCCCTGCCAAACACAAAGCACCCCTCGGCTGATTTTTTTTTTTTTGGGGGGGGGGGGGGGGGGAGGGGGGCAACTGCCCCCCCCCCCTGCCCCTCCGATTCCGCCGCCCCTGCAAGGGGCCCATTCGGTCTGTTCAGAGGTCCTTCCGATCTGGCCAGCGACTGCACTGGCTGCTTTGTCGCCCTGCCGACATGCTCAGGGGCAGGGGCGGCGGATTGCGGGGCGCAGGGTACCCAAAATCCCACCCTCAAATGAAAATCCTGGGGAGGGGAAGGGTCATATTGCCCCCAGATTGAGCAAGCTAAAATCTGGGAGGGGGGGGGGACTACCCTTTGCCCCAGGATTTTCGACTGGGGGGAATTTTGGGTACCCTGCCCCCGCAATCCGCCGCCCCTGCTCAGGGGCCCCACCGACCTGCACAGGGGTCCCTCTAGTCTGGCTAGGAACTCATCCGGCATGTTCAAGGGGCCTTCCGCCCCGCCGCCCTCCCCTTGGCTACGTGCCTGAATGAACATATGGATGGTTTCAAATCAGTTGTGGCAATCTAGGTACTCGTATATTGGGAATTTGCATGTATTCTGTCTTTACCTTGGGCTTGGGCATTGCTTGACATGCTCATGTCAAGCAATGCCCAATCCCAATGATTGAAAAAGATTGATTAAAAAAGTGATTTTCGCGGTTAATCATTACCTAATGGTAATGGTTGTCCGAATTTGTCCGATGGCCTTTGTCCGTTCGAAGTCCGAATCGAAATTCGGACAAATTCGAAATTCAAAAATTGTGAGATCCAATTGGCACCACTAAACAGTACCCCCTCCCCCCTCCCCCGCGCGCGTTTCGGCATTGGCTGTAAGAAGTGATAATTAGGATGCCCCCCCCCCGTCAACGATTATTTCGCGGTAAGGACTGAGGACCCGACACCAGCCCTCACCCTCCCCCGGTCAACGAACGACTTTTCGCGCTGATGACCCCCCCCCCCCTCCCCGCCGCCTGCTCAACGACTCTTGGCGCAGACGACCCGACACCCCCTCCCCCTCCCCCGGCCAACAACTTTTCGCTGATGAAACGGAGCGAATGTCCCCCTCCCCCTCCCCACTCGAACCCTAGATCTGCCAGTGATTGTATTTCTTTATTAATTTGCATTGCATTATTACTTGCATAGACATCACATAGATCTAATTTCAGAAGCTTAAAACGATTTAGTGAAACCAGAGTAAGTTAATTTAATTAGAGAAATTACGGCAAAAATAAAAAGGCAGAAACTGTGTGTAGCTGCAGCTGCTCCGGTGGTGAATCTGCAGGAGTTGGTCAAGGTACCGCCGCGTCATGAAGTGCAGGCCCCATCGGACGTTATATGGTGGGCCCAGGCTTTGGTGGGCCCAGGCTTTGGTGGGCCCAGGCTTTGGTGGGCCCAGGCTTTGGTGGGCCCAGGCTTTGGTGGGCCCAGGCTATGGTGGGCCCAGGCTTTGGTGGGCCCAGGCTATGGTGGGCCCAGGCTTTGGTGGACCCAGGCTTTGGTGGACCCTTTCGACCTTGAAGGCAAATATAGGCCAGAATGGACGCAGTTAGTACAAAAAGAACTAACTGCGTCCATTCTGGTCTCACATGCCAAAACGGGCCTCTACAACCAGAATTTGCCCTTTCAAACAAAAATGTGCCCTATAGAATGTCCGTGAAGTTAGCGGCGGATTCGGATTCGAATTCAGCGTCACTTGTGTTGTGTTTCGATTCGTAGGCCACAACATAACAACTTGTGTGACACAAGTGGGAAAATGACCTTGACCCTCAATTTCAAGGTCAAAGGACGGGCGGTTCACCTTCGCAACTCCACCTTCGCAACCTTACTCGTGGCAAATGACTTTGACCCCACATTTCAAGGTCAAAGGACGGAGCGGCTCAAAACGACCCGAAGTTATTGTCCGATCTTAAAAAAAAAATGGTCTCAATCGATTCTTCGGGTCAATATACTCCACCTTCGCTTCCACCTTCGCAACCTCACTCGTATATACCTCTTGTTTTGAGCCGCCCCGTCCTTTGACCTTGAAATTGAGGGTCAAGGTCATTTGCCACGAGTGAGGTTGCGAAGGTGGAGACCCGAGGAATTGATTAAGATCATTATTTTTTTTTAGATCGGACAATAACTTCGGGTCGTTTTGATATTGACCCGAAGAATCGATTGAGACCATTATGTTTGAGATCGAACAATAACTTCGGGTCGTTTTGAGCCGCCCCGTTCTTTGGCCTTGAAATTGAGGGTTGTCTTTGCCCTTGAAATTGAGGGTCAAGGTCATTTGCCACGAGTAAGGTTGCGAAGGTAGATATTGACCCGAGGAATCGATTGAGACCATTATTGTTTTAGATCGGACCCCGAGGAATCGATTGAGACCTATATGTTGTAGATCGGACAATAACTTCGGGTCGTTTTGAGCCGCCCCGTCCTTTGGCTTTGAAATTGAGGGTCAAGGTCATTTGCCACGAGTGAGGCTGCGAAGGTGGAGGTCTAGGAGGAATCGATTGAGACAATTATGCTTTAGATCGGATAATAACTTCTGGTCGTTTTGAGCCCTTTGGCTTTTGACCTTGAAAATGACCTGGCAGATGACCTTGAATGCCAAAATGAATGTCATTTTCTTGATCAGCGTGCCCCAATTGACCTGTAACCACATTTTGGAGCGAATCGCTACTCGACGCTGAATTAGAATCCGAATCCGACGCTAACTCCACGGACCACGGACTATGGAGGCCTGGGACCAAGGTTGCAGAGTGGTTTCTGAATCAGAATGGACTCCTACACACCAGAATGGGCTCTCTATAGACACACAGGGTCTAAACGTTGTCCCATCGTCCCATTGCATCGTTCACGTGTTATTATTGCCGGGAGTTCCTGTGACTTCCAAATTTAGCTCCGCTTTGTGCGGAAACGGAGTGAAATTGGTTTCGAGTCATTGCAATCGGCTATGGGGGGGGAGGGGGGGGGGGGGGGCTTCCCGCTATGGGGGACCCATCGAGGCTCAAGGGGGAAGGCATGGCCCCATGCCCTCTGGATCTGCCACAATATGTAGCTCTACAAACTAGATGAACTTGCATTGGACAGGCAACAGCATTGCCCCTCTTAGTTGGTGTACGGTAGAGACCTCTATAGCCCGCTCTGGGGTGTTCAATGTATTGTACATACCTACTAGCGCCATCTTTATCCTGACAAAAAGAAACGTGAGGGAAGACAACCTCTAAACTCCATCGGACTCAGTGGCGGCTGAATAAGGGAGGGAGGGGGGGGGGAGTTGCCTGAGAGGGGGCGCTTTGGCCGCCTGGAGGGGGCGCTTTGGCCGCCTGAGAAGGGGCGCTCTGGCCACCTGAGAGGGGGCGCTCTGCAGCCGCCTGAGGAGGGGCGCTCTGGGCGCCTGAGAGGGGGCGCTCTGGTCGCCTGAGAGGGGGCGCTCTGACCGCCTGGTATCCGTTCACGAAAACACATGCTAATTTTGGATGAAGCAATATGCCAAACGTTTATATCTGATACACAAAAGCGTATACTTCAACAGACCATAATTTAGCAGTCTTATAAATCGTGAGGTAGAAGCAAGGTAGATTGAAACCCTGGCGGATCTATAGATACAAATATATTATTTAATGATCGGCAAGGGAATAAAACATTTCCTTTCGTTAGACAAAACGGTTGTTTATATCATTGTCAAAAATTGTGATCAATTAGCAATACATTCCAAATATGTATTTTAGTGCCCAAATGAATTATTAAAATAGACAAACTTTCGACATCACTGTCATCATCAGGACTGAAGTTTTTTTAATAAATATTTTTGAATGACACAAAATACACAAATAAAAACAGATTCGCTCATGTCACAATTATTAATTCAAAAATATAAAAAAATACTTCAGACCTGATGATGACAGTGATGTCGAAAGCTTGTCTATTTTAATATTTCATTTGGGCACTAAAATACATACTTGGCATGTTATTGATCATTTTAACACAATGTTTGACAATCATGTCCATCATACCAGTCATCCAAATAATACATAACATTCCTAGTTGTGTATATCTATGCGAAGTTAAAGTTTCATCCGATTTTATCCAGTTTATGAAACACTTGTTCAGTGGCGTACCCAGTATTCACTCCAGGAGGGGCATTTTTGTATCAGGGGGCATAATGTACCCCCACAAAAAAAAACTCGCCGGATTTGGCCCAATGTATTTTTAGAGGGGCATATTTTCAACATTTTGTTCTTGAAAAAATAAAACAAATCATTAATTTTTTTCTCGAAATAGGGTCCCAAAGGGGCACACACGGCCAAAGTGGCACGTACGGACCTTCAGGAGGGGGAAATTGTCCCGTTTGCCCCCCCCTCTTGGGTACGCCTATGCACTTGTTTATGCTCCACTTCAATTTTGTGTGTGATGTTTCACGCATCCCTATTTCAAAGCAAGGATGAACCATATAACATGTTACAAGC
This sequence comes from Chirona hameri, assembly GCA_036785665.1. Lineage (NCBI taxonomy): Eukaryota > Metazoa > Arthropoda > Thecostraca > Balanomorpha > Balanidae > Chirona > Chirona hameri. Next base: position 50,786 of record JAXIVJ010006562.1, read on the forward strand.
GCTTTGTGAAAAACAAAAACAAAATTGGATCCGTTGGAACAGTTTCGTGAGAACGTTTTTTTTTGTCAGCGTTCGTACGTGTTGTTGGAACGTTTTTTCTCCGTATTTTTACAATTGGAAGGGGCGGGCTGCGTAAATACATCGGACAACTAATTTACGCCGTAGGGTTAGGTTTTATCTACGAGATGGTCTGGGGATCCGGAGTGGCGACAGCCCCCCGGGTAGGTCGCAGCGCAGCGAGCGAATGCGAGCGGAGCGTTCTAAACGTGGGTCCCTGTGGCCGTAATTGCTGTAAAGTTTAGGTCAGGTTCGATTGTGTTATAACACATTTGTAATGACAATTTGGTAAATTCCAATATTTTAATAACATATCGAACCTGATCTAACCTTTACAGCAATTACAGTCGCAGGGACCCACGTTTAGAACGCTCCCCTTGTATTCGCTCGCTGCGCTGCGGTCCTACGGGAGGGGGGGGGGGGGGAGGGGCTGTCACCCCCGACTCCACCCTACTCCACCTCGTAGACAAAACCACCATACGGCGTAAATATATTGTCCGATGTATTTACGCGGCGGGGCCGGTGGTGCCGCATTTGGCGAAACCGTTCTAACGAAGCCGTTCAAACGGATCCCAAAAATATACGGAAAAAACTGTTCCAACAACACGTACGAACGCTGACAACAAAACAAAAACGTTAAAACGAAACCGTTCCAACGGATTCAAATCTGCTGCTGTAGATGGATAATTTATTAGCTGCTAACTTGACGCTAACTATACGCTATAGACCCAAGGTCTTGTGGCCTCTAGCGCGGATAAAGCAATGGACGGAGTGGACCTTAATTGTAGAGTATCGTGATTGGTGATCGCTTGTTTAACGTGAGAAAGAATGAATTTCGGTATGTTTCAGTTGGTAGATTCCGAAATAATGAAAGTCAGGATCCGGACATCGAAATCAAACAAACAATATTACAGGCGGCGGCGGCGGCGGAGGCGGCGGAGGCGTGTGTATACGTGCTTGTCATAACTGTAGTCTGTATGCAGTGGTTTTACCCTGTGTTACGTATGTATGTATGTATTAAAACATGAACTATCCACACGAATGAGGTTTTTACAGTTGTTTGTCATGTTGGCAGGTTACACAGGGTACAATACAAAACACATCAGCATGCACTTTCACACTTCCACACACGCATAAAACTCAGTGCACCTCGCATGTCACGTCAGGTATGGCGCCCTGGCTCCAGGCTACGCTTCAGCTTTCTCATGAACTTGCCAGCAGACATGCACTCGAAGTCGCGTGGCAGACCGTTCATATTGCGCGCAGCGCGGTAGGCAAAGCGCCTCTTTCCGGCCTCTGTCCTGACCCGAGGAAGAGATAGGTAGTGGTCCTGTCGGGTCGTTCGAGAGTGCGCCGGTCTCTCACAGTTGTGAGAAAATAGACCGGCGAGACTCTCCGGCTCAGCGGTGCTGCGGACTTTGTGGAGAAGACAGAGGGTTTGATAAAGGAAGAGGTCGGGAGCATCGAGCCACCCCAGTGCTTCCCGCACCTCCGAAATGTGGTCAAACTTGCGTTTTCCGGAAACGACTCGCGCTGCAAAGTTGATGAGTTTTTGAATGCGATGCAGGTTTTTGGCAGAGCCGTTTCCGTACACGACCAAACAGTAACGAATGTGAGAGAACACTAGGGCGGTGACGATTTCGGGAAGTATTTGTGACGGGAGGTAGTGACGGATATGGGATAGACTGACAAGGATACCGCAGCACTTACGGCAGAGGGCTGACACATGAGCGTCCCAGGTGAGGTGCTGATCAAAAATGACACCCAAGTTGCGTGCCTCTGAGTGAGGTACCAGGTAAGTGTCACGGAACTTGATAGTAAACTGAGGAAGTGAGCGCAAATTTTGTCGTGATCCGATGGTAAGGAGTTCGAACTTCCTTACGTTAACTTTAAGCCCATTGCAATGAAAGTAGTCCCCAAGAGAAGCGAGAGCCGACTCCATGCGGGCGATAAGCGCTGGCATACAAGATTTTGGTTCCGAAATCATGACTTGAGTATCATCGGCATATTGCACCACAATCGCATCAGCCGCATGAAGACTCAAGTCATTTGCAAACGCGCTGAAGAGAATGGGTCCGAGCGATGAGCCCTGAAAGACCCCTTGATTTATATCACGCGGAGTGGACGTTACAATCTTGCCATCAGAGCCAGGGAAGCTAACACTCTGAGTGTGACCGTGCAAGTAATTTTGGAACCACAAAGTGTCTATGCCGAGAGCCTGAAGTTTGACTAACAGTTTTCCATGGTGAATGACGTCAAAACATTTGCTTAAGTCAATCAAACAAAGCAAAGCAATTTTACCAGAGTCGACAGCCGAGAGCATGTGGTCAGTGATACAAGTGAGCGCCGTCTCCGTAGAGTGCCGCGGGCGGAAACCGTGCTGGGTAGGAGCAAGGAGATGGTTGGATGAAAGGTAATAGTAGAGCTGGCGTTGCACCGCCCGCTCCACTATTTTGGCTATGACCGGAAGTATTGAAATTGGGCGGAAGTTGGAAGGATCAGAAGGATTGCCGGATTTATGGATTGGATACACAAGGGAGTGTTTCCAGGAGGTAGGCACGTCGTTGGTCGTGATGCAGGAGTTGATGAGGAAGAGAAGGACGTGGCCGATGGAATTGAAGGCGAGCTTCAGGATACGGATGCAGAGGCCGTCAGCACCACGAGCCGGGGAGTTCCGCATACTAAAGACGATGCGGTGTAGGGCACTCATACTGATTGGATGCAGTGAAAAGTAACAAGCTCCCACTCTCGGCAAACGAGTGGGGAGAGAGGGAGGTGGACCTTGCGCCTCCAGCTCGGCCGCCACGGTCGGACCGACATTAACAAAAAATGCGTTCATGTCGTCATGCGAGGTAGATGGTAACACCTGGGCATTCGACCTCTTGCTACCCAATAAGTCTCGGGCGGATTTCCAGCAACTAGCTCTCCCCTGCTCGAGAATGCGGTCGCCCACGTACCGGCGCTTGTCAGCCCTGAACGCAGCTCTAGCAAGGCGATTTGCTGAGCGGTACTGATCTGAGCCATGACCATACACTCTCAGAGCTATGGCTCGCTGCATAATCAAAATACGGGTACTGTCGGACATCGGAGGGGCGGTCGGGTTACGTACAGTAAAGGACTTCACTGGTGCATAGCATGAGACAATAGGGGTCATTCCCTCGAGAAAGGCGGACCAGGCATCAGCGACATTTGCGGCAGAAAATACAGGAGACCAGTCGGTTGCCATAAGCGCATCTTCAAAACCTACGAGATCAAACCGTCTGAAGGACCTACACGTAATGACACTTGGCTTAAAACGCGGGCGAGGCACATTCAGAACAGCACGGACAAAACGATGAGGGCTAAAATGACAGAAACGGGTACCTGCAGATCCTAAAACACGGTTGGATATCAGCACATCAAGTAAAGAGCCTGAAGTGAAAGTCGCGGAGGTGATCGATTGGTTCAACGAGTACTTGGAAACAAACTCCTGCAAACACTGTTTAGACGGAGCGGTAACCGCAAGCAGGTCACAGTTTAGATCGCCGACAAGAACAATAGGGCAGTCGGGGTATTGCATTACTACGTGCTGGTATTGTAACTCTAAGGAATCAAAGTCGGCCTGAAGGGCGGCTACAGTGTGGCGCGGCGGTCGGTACAGCGATGCTATGATGACACGATTTTTGTCCCATTTGAAAAGACTCCAAAGTGATTCGAGTTTTGACAGGGTGCTATCTCGCTCAGGGATCTTGATTGGCTTATGCTCGAACTTCTCGCGATACAAGACAGCCACACCTCCGTAGCCTCGTGGAGGCCAAGGTCGATCACAGCGCTTAATAGCATAGCCCGGGAATGCTAGTAACCGATTTGGTGTACAGGGTTTAAGCCAGGTTTCGGACAATACAACAAAATCGTAAGCAAAGCGATCGATTTCATTACGGAGTTCAACAGTTTTCGGCTTTAGCGATTGAACATTTAAGGCGCACAGCTTGAGCTCTCGGGGACCGGCAGCACCGGTCCACATCCCCCGGCGACGTCTGGGACCTCGCTTGCGCTCGTGGGAGCGTCTCCCGCGGTGGGTCGGACGGTCTCTCTTCGCACGGGGCGCGGTGGCATCCACCCGGTCAGGTGGTGTCTCCGGTGCACGGGCAGCGGCACCCGACCCGCTGACTGCGGCGACCTGGGGCCGGGGCGGCCGGCCCTGAGCGGGCGTGACGTCACGATCAGCACGCCGGGAATTCCGCTCCGGAGGCCGGTCCCCGCAGCACGCTCCGCGCGGGTCACTGTCTGGGAAGGTCCGATCGCCGCCGGGCAGTAGCTGGCTGACCCCAGTGACCTGGGGCCGCAGCGGCCTGCCCCGGGCGAGCGTGACGTCATGATCCGGGTGGGTATTCCGCGTCGGTGGCTGCTCAGCGCTGCCCGCCCAGTCAAGGTCGAGTTCCAGGAACAGCAGGGCGCCGGCTGGCTGCGATTGGCTGATCGCGGGTACACGTGGACGCAGTGACCGAGTCTGGGTCGGTGTGACGTCACGGTATGCCGCGCCCACGCTGTAGGACTCCCTTGGACGAGGCACCGGGCGAGACAGGACGCCGCGGCAGAGACGAACATCCGGCGAATGTTGATGAGCCGGGCGATTTGTGGCGGACTGGCGCTTAACCCACGGGTTTGGCGCTGGACAGGCCACGATGATCAGTAGCCGGACTATGGTGAGAAGAGTCACATACCGAATGATGTCCCGATGCATGGTGAGTGATGAACAATCCGTGGTGCCACCAGAAGTCCCTCACCAGAGTCAATCAAGTTGACTTTCGCGGACCAGACCGCACTTGACTTATCACTCAGAGTTCAGGCAACTCTCATCTCATACAAACAACACACTCACTCGCTATCACTCGTACACGGAGAGGCACAGGGAGGCTCAGGGGGCGGGAGAGCCGCGCGAGGGCGGCGCGTCCGCACACGGGGACGCGCGCGGCCGGACTTCTGCCAATTTACCGTATATGACCAAGAACTGTACAAACCCCATTCGTGTGGATAGTTCGTACTTTAATACAATACAAATAAAAATGCCTTCTCGTTCGATTTAGTACTGAGGTAGATAAGGTGGATGATACTGCGGTAGTAGGGGGTAGTAGGAGGGTGGTAGGAGGGTAGTAGGGGGTAGCAGGAGGGTGGTAAGGGGGTAGTAGGAGGGTCGTAGAGAGGTAGTAGGAGGGTGGTATCAGGGTAGTAGGAGGGTGGTAAGGGGGTAGTAGGAGGGTTAGCGAGGCAGTAGGAGGGTCGTAGCGAGGTTGTAGGAGGGTGGTAGTGGGGTAGTAGGAGGGTGTTAGTGGGGTAGTAGGAGGGTTGTAGCGGGGTAGTAGGAGGGTGGTAGGGGGGTGGTAATGGTTGCAGGGGGTGGTAAGTGGGTCGTAGAAGCGTGGTTGGTGGGTGGAAAATGCTACTACCGGGGGTAGCAACAGGGTAGTAGCTAGGTGGTAAGTGGGTCGGACAAATTGACAACGACCCCTCTACCACCCTTGGGTTAGTAAAGGGTGTAGTAAGTGGGTGGTAAGTAATACTACCGGGAGGTAGTAAAACGGTGATATATCGGTGGTAAGTGGGTCGGACTTATTGATAACGACCCCTTTACCACACTAAGGTAGTTAAATATATATTATCAGTGCGGAGGAACCGCGCGCGCGCGCATTTTGAACCCAACGATCTTTTGGCTACCCCGAGACGACCCACCTACCACCCCGCTACTATGGCCTAACGACCCCGACCACCCACTGTAGTCGAAGGGTAGTAATATTTACCACATCTGTACTACCCCAGTCAATCATCAATGCGGTGGTAGTGGGGTGGTAGAAGTGTCGTTGCGGTGGTACAGGGGTGGTAATAAGGCTATAGGTGGTAACGGTGTAGTACAAAAAAAAATATTCAGTGGAGGCTTTTCTCAACTCAACATGCAAGCTGCCAGTTATTAGGAACAAAAACTGGTGTCCTCTGTACAATATGAAAAAACAATAGATTTTATATAATTTTGTCATGGCCCATGTGAATAGGGGTTATCCAAAATGGGATGCACTGGGTTTTCAATATCATTTACAATTAACATTCAAACCAGAGAAAATGATGGGTCTACTGTTCGTCACCATATGTTAGTACATATTTCTTTATTTGCCATAATGTAATTTTTGAAATATAAAAAGTTGTTATTTCACTTTTAAATTGAGGCACGATCAATTTCAAACCATACAAATGTCACATACAAATGCAGATAAATAAATCAAAAGGTGAATATTTCACTTTAATACGTGTTATTGTTTTTATGTAGTTTGTCCCAGGGAAGCTCCTCTTACTTTGTACATCTCCATTCAGCTGAACGTTCCTAAAACTATGCATACTAGGATATAACCACGGTAAAACTATTGAATATGCTACTAATTATTGGGACACAGTCAATGCGCACGTGTGCTCCCGTACCGTTTCATATTTCAAACCTGTTTCAGCTTTACCAGAGCGTGCCCGCTCGGTCATCGCCCAAAAGGCGTTTTACTGGTAAAATATTGTGGCCTATATCCAAGGAGATATAATTTCGCGCTGTTTTTTTAGGGGGGGGGGAGGGGGCTCTTTGCCCGAGGGGGCGCCCTGGGTTTCTTTGCCCCCCATCCGAAAATACCTTCCGCCGCCACTGATCGAACTACTAGTATGATCAATTAGGTGTGTGGTTCTAAAAAAGAGGGTAACTACACCACTTGGGGTAATGGAGTCTTCGAGTAGGGTTATAACGAGTGTGAATTTACCTATAGTGAGAAATTACAGCTCCGATTTGCTTCATGATGGCGGGCAATGTACAACTATATTCCATCTATGCGAGTTTCTGTTTCTCCGACGCAGACCACAGTCCGTCCACCGGTACCACGTTACCACGTTACCACGTTCACCGGTACCACGTTACCACGTTACCACGTCCACCGGTACCACGCTATAGCAAAGAGTATCGAAACCAATCAATGCAAAGTGCTGCTTAACGCCCTTTACGGTAGAGTTAACGCGTCGGAAGAAAAATTGTGCAGCACCTTCTTAGTTCTTCGCGAAATGTAGTGCAATGTAGGTATTATAGCCCTTCATGGGACACTTTTTCAGCCCCCATCCCATCCCAGCCCATTCAGCCAGACCCAAACCCGTTCCAATCCGAATTCATAATTGATGGGGCTCTCATTCCCACCCGCTTCAGCATATTTCACTTTTTGTGGTGCTAAAAAATTATATGGTCTGTCCCAAACCCGTTCCAATTAATTACATTTCCAAAAATGACCCATTCCCACCCATTTCCATCCCGTTCCATGAGTTTCATGGGGATTCCCATTCCATGAAGGGCTCTAGTAAGTATGCACTTCACATTTCAGTCGGAGGTACGGGGCAATGAGTCATTCTGGTCGCTAAACGGGGTAACTATGCTATGCTGACGTCGAGAACCACCAAGAGCAACAGCACACATTGCAACTTACATTTCTGCCCCTAGATGACACTAGCAGTAAACGCCTGAAGTTATGCTGTACCGCATAGCTTGAAGCCAAGAACTGCGGTCTGTGCAACGGAGACGGGGGAGGGGAATGAGTCATTCTGCATTCAGGTCGTCAAAGCAGGTGTAACCGTACCCTTGATGCTGAAAACCACTACATTAAATCCATTATTCAATCCAATCCATTGGACTTCAACCTAAGTTAGCTGGGAAATTTAGTCGTGATATTGTTGATGATCAAGTTTCGAACCAACATCCGGAAGTCCACCGATTGAAATGTTTCAAATGCATATAACTCCTGTTTGTCGGTACCGGCATCATTCTAACCTGATAACTGATAGCAGTATGACAGGTATGGCATGGGCCATATTAACTTTTAGGAGCTGGAGTTAGCAAACTGCCATATCAACTTTGGAACCAGCGACATCAATTTGCAATCAGCTATACCAACTTGGAATATTTTTTAAGCTCAAAACCTGGAAGTTAACTTTTAAGCAAATTGCGCGGCGGAGCGGCGCGTTTTTTTTAGTCTTACTCCCTGGATATGCTTTCTCATCAATGCGTCGCATTGCGTATGGTGCGGATCTCTAAAAAAGGTTATTGTGCGTTTAAAAGTGCGGTAAAAAGTCCTAAAGTGAACTATCTTGCCCAATTATATAGGAAAGTAGCAACTTAACACATAAATGCGCTGGGAAACGGGCCGATTTTTTCTCTCTTCTAACCCGCATATAACTGAATTTGTAGTTAAATTGCGCCGCATAGCGGCGCGAAAATTTTGAGTCTTATTCCCCGGACAACTGCATTCTTACTGTTACTGTACTCTTACTGCCCAGGGTCGCTTCAAATCGTCTAAGAGGCCCCTCCGAGCTTTTTCACGCCCTTCCAACCTGTTCAGGGACTCATCTGGGATCCGCGAAAAGACATGATGTGGAGTGGGTGATTACCGAGCGGGAGCGAAGCGACCGTGAGGTTTCTCGTCAACTTACTAGACAAATTTACATTTGACCGGCCCGACCCGGCCCGAACCGGCCCGAACCGGCCCGAACCGGGCCGAACCGACCCGGCCCGACCCGGCCATACATACCCTTTTCGGAAGCTAATAACTCTGCAACCACTGCTCCGGCCTCCGATTGAGATCGGGTTTTCACCACCAGGGTGCGTTCTGATAGGGGTGGTGCGCGTGGCACACGCAAACGTCGAAATGAACACAAATCCAACACAAATCATTCTTGATAAAAAATGACATTATTAATTTAAGCATTCGTTTTGTATACGCCGAAGCATGAAGAGCTCAGGACGTACTCCCTTTTGGCGGATTTGAAAAAGGAGATCATGAACAATTTGATAAAACTTAATTTGTATGTTTACATGCATGTAGGCCTGGAAACTTTATAGAGGACTAAAAGGACTAAAATGACTGTGTTACTACCACATGTGCTCCAGTACAATTTCATATTTAAAACCTGTTTGAGCTTTACCAGAGCTCGCCCACTCGGTCATCACCCAAATAGGCGTTTTACTGGTATATATGAAATACAAAGAGGGCTTACTCTACAATAAAAAATAAAATCGGAGCTTTCAGGTATATTGTAACACCCTGACTAATAGTGTTACAATACACCCGAAAGCTCCGCTTTTAATATTTGTATTGTGGAGTAAGTCCTCTTTGTATTTAATCTTCATCTGGGATCTCTACGTGCTTTTGGCCCTTCCGGTCTGACCAGGGACTCCTCTGATCTTCCAAGAAGCCCCTCTTGTGTGTCAAGGGGCCCATTCGGCCTGTTCAGAGGTCCTTCCGAATTGGCCAGGTACTGCGCTGGCTGCTTTGTCGCCCTGCCGACATGCTCAAGGGGCCCTCCGACCTGCCCTGGGGTCCCTCCGTGCTGGCTAGGGGCCAATTCGGCATGTTCAAGGGCCCTTCTTACCCACCCAGGGGTCCTTTCGGTCTGTTCATGGGCCTCTCAGATCTGCATAGGGCCCTTCGAACTTTCCAGGAGCCCTCTGGTCTCTCCAGGGGCCCTCCAGCCTTCTAAGGGGCCCTTCCGACCTGGCAAGGGACTGCGCTGGCTGCTTTGTCGCCTTGCGACATGCTCCGAGGGCCCTCCGATCTGCCCTGAGGCTCCTCCGTGCTGACTAAGGGCCCATTCGGCATGTTCAGGGGCCCTTATGACCCACCTAGGGACCCTTGCTGTCTGGCCAGGGGCCCCTCTGACCTGCACAGGGGCCCTTTTAATTTCACGGGGCCCTCTGGTCAGTCCAGGGGCCCTCCAACCTGATCAGGGGCCCTTATGACCGGGAAAGGGACTGTGCTGGCCGCTTTGTCACCCTGCCGACATGCTCAAGGGCCTCTCCGACCTGCTCAGGGGCTCCTATGTGCTGTCTAGGGGCCCATTCAACGTGTTCAGGGGCCCTCTGACCCGCTCAGGGGCCCTTTCGGTCTGGCCAGGGGTCCCTCTGACATGCACAAGGCTCTTTTGAACGTCCAAGGGGCCCTCTGGTCTTTCAAAGAGGGTCCTGGTGGCCCTAAAGGGCCTCCAAAGTGCTCTAAACTCTCCAAAGACCACGCTTCGCATGGTAAAGAGCCCATGATACCGCGCTTCGCGCGGTCTCGTCGGCGCTTTTCGGCGCGCACAGCGCGCCGAAAAGGGCCCTCCTGGCCTTCAGGGGGGGGGGGGGGGGGAGGGAGGCCGCACTCGCCGCTCTTCCCTTGGCTACGTGCCTGCCCTTGAGCATGTCGGCAGGGTGACAAAGCAGCCAGCGCAGTCCGACCAGAAGAGAGGCTGGGAAGATCGGAGGGGTTCCTGGGCAAGTCAGAGGGGCCCCTGGCTATACTGAAAAGGTCACTGGGCCGGTCGGAAGGGCCCTTGAACATGCCGGATGAGTTCCTAGCCAGACTGGAGGGGCCCTGGGCAGGTCGGAGGGGCCCCTGATCATGTCGGCAGGGCGACAAAGAAGCCAATGCAGTTCCTGGCCAGGTCGGAATGACCTCTGAACAGGCCGAATGGACCCCTTGACACACAAGAGGGGCTTCTTGGAAGGTCAGAAGAGTCCCTGGTCAGACCGGAAGGGCCAAAAGCACGTAGAGATCCCGGATGAAGATTAAATGCAAAGAGGACTTACTCCACAATACAAATATTAGAAGCGGAGCTTTCGGGTATTTTGTAATACCATTCGTCAGGGTGTTACAATATACCCGAAATCTCCGATTTCATTTTTTTCTTGTAGAGTAAGCCCTCTTTGTATTTAATATATATCACCCACTCCACATCATGTCTTTTCGTGGATCCCAGATGAGTCCCTGAACAGGTCGGAAGGGCGTTGAAAAGGTCGGATGGGCCCCTAGACGATCTGAAGGGACCCTGGGCCTTTCAACAGTAAGAGTGCAGTTGTCCAGGGAATACAACTTTAAAAAATCGCACCGCTCCGCGGCGCAATTTAACTACAGATTCAATGATATGCGGGTTAGAGGAGATAAACAAAATCGACCCGTTTGTCGGCGCATGTATGTGTTATGTTGCTACTTGCCTATATAATTGGGCAAATTAGTTCACTTAAGGACTATTTTTATCGCACTTTTAAACGCACAATAGTATTTTTAGAGGTCCGCACCATACGCAATGCGACTCATTGATGAGAAAGCATATCCAGGGCATAAGACTCAAAATTTTCGCGCCGCTCCGCGACGCAATTTGTTTAGGAGTTCACTTTCAGGTTTTGAGTTGAAAAAATATTCCAAGTTGGTATAGCTGATTGCAAATTAGTGTCGCTGGTTCCGAAGTTGATATGGCAGTTCGCTAACTCCAGCTCCTAAAAGTTGATATGGCGCATGACACCTGTCATACTGCATTTTCCATCCTTGTAACGTGCCTTTTCATCCGTTTTGTTTGGCCCTTGGGAAGGGGGCCCTTTAAACGCTCGGGAAGGGGGCCCTTTCGAGGCGCCCCCACCCCCTGGACGAAATCCTGGCTACGTGCCTGATTCAGATGACTATTTTTACATGTGGGTAGACAGGAAATAGTGTTACCGAGGAACGGGCTGGAATGTGTGTCAAAATCTGACTCAGGGCGGCTCTAGCAGACGTTACCTATCCGCCATTATTGGCATAGAGCTGCGCGGCGCCAACAAACACAAACAAGATCGATGGCTAGCCACTTAAATGCTTCAACGTTTGCTCTGGAAATCTTCTAGCGCATTGTGGGCCATTACGTGGCTGGTCCCGCCTCTTTTCTTTTCATTGCTGGTGTGTAAAGTTCGACGTTTTGAAATTGAAGCTGTTTCTGGCTCATTACCATCGAACACTCACACCAGCTTGGAGAGGCAAAGATACTTTTATGTTTTTAACTGTCTGATTTTGTGAGATCTTTCTAGAATATTCGATTTTCGAGGTCGAGTAAAGCCCAGGCTACGCTATGCGTGATTTCCTGAAAATCACGTGCGTGTTATCCGTGTTGTCTGGATTTGCGTGACAGACAAAGTTCCGCTGATAGTAAATGCATTGGGTGAGCTACACTGGCACATCACGCAGATCCCGGATGAAACGTCAAGGATATTCCGCAGACACGTCACGGACGGAACGATGAAAAGTTCAAAATTCTGAACTTGTTGTCGTGTTTTCCGAGATTGCGTGTTGCATGTTTTTCTCATTTTGCTTGATTTCGCGTATTGTGGTCTATACTAGACCTAAACTTGAATAATTTGTGCCGAGTATCGTGGCGGAAGATGAATAAAGAAGCGTTTGAGCAAATTGTGAGTGTTGAAACTTGTGTTGAAGCTGGTACATATTTATGCAGTGGTTTATCGATTCAAAAAGGCAGTGGTTTATCCATTTTCCTTGCGTGATTTGCTTGACCGGCAGATCCCGGACGTCAAGGAAGTTCTGCAAACACGGAGAACACGCGCGTGATTTCCTTGACAAACCACGCATAGTGTAGCCTGGGCTTCACTATGCATTCGAAATAATGCTATTCTTATCGTGTACACCAGAGTATAGCGTCAGCCCATGCTACCCTATTTATTGTTTATAAACCTTCAGTCTGGAAATTCATTTGCCCTGGCACAGCGGGACTGAGCCTCGTCAACGTTCGTTATTTTCTCATGGTCGTGACGACTGACGCCAGCGGCCATTAACCCTTTTAGTGGCAGGGAAGGGCTGATTCTGCCCACTCCTCAGGTTTCTCGCGGATAGCTCCGGAACGGCTGGGAGTAGGCCCATTCAATTTTGGGACTTTCCTAGAAATGATTTCTGCATATGGAGTCAAATGTTGAGTTCTTAACCTTAACAGGCGGTTCCAGGGCCCAGTTTTTGGAGGATTTTTCGACGACATTTGTCGATAATACGGAGATGAGATCTTCACAGTTTCTTCCTAACTGCCTCAAGTATCAAGGAGTTACATAGGTTTACGGTGATTGAACAAGTGCAAATTAGTTGATGTTAATACACTATAATAAATATTGCATTTCCACGGCAGAGGCGATTTCAGGGACTTGAAAAGGGGAGGTTTCCAGGAAGTATGAAACGCTTGGCTGGCAGCATAGGTGGGCACCGTTACTACAAAATGTAACTTCGTTACTCGTTACTCCGTTACTCCAAAAACATAACTCGTTTCTCGTTACTCCGTTACATCGTCAAAAATTGTAACGGAAGTGACAGTTGCTCCGTTACTCCGTTATTTTTGTAAAACGAGGTGATATCAATTCCGACAGAATGAAGATAGAGAAGTGAAACCGGTACCAATGTGTTTGTCTCGTCGAGATACGTCTCCCAATTTGCAGCATGACCATCTTGAGTCACCACTTGACCTTGACCTGAGGTCAAATTTCTAAGTTGGCCTAAACTGGTCAACATTAATATATTTAGAAGCGCCTTGGCGTGACAAACACAATGGCGTAAACAATATTGCCTTGTCTTTATTAGGTAAAAGTTATTTGCGAAAAAAACTGTTTTGCCATGAATAGCCTTTTTGACCTTTGATCACCTCTGCAGCCTAAACTATGTACCTGAGTTAAAATTTGAGGACACAATGGCGATTACATATTTGAAGAGCTTTCGATTGCTTTTTTCGTTTGTTGCTAGCTATCATAGTTCACGAGATATTTTGGGGTTTCTGGAGCAAAGTGATTTTTTTTCCTATTTGACCCCTTTGATCTTGAAGATATTGACACAGGGTCATACAAATTTCGCAAAACAGAGTTCCCTACAGACCCTCTCTACCCTACAAATTTCGTTATTGTAGCTCTTGTGGAGGGCGAGATCTTAGGGGGGGGGGGGGCGGAATCGTCCCCCCCAGGGCGTGAAATTCTCAGAGGCTCGCTACTCGTTACTCGAAGCTCGCCTTTATCATAAACTAGTGCCGCGAGCTTGCCGCCGGCCTATATCAGCTGACGAACATTGTCAACGTTTCGCGGCATCGGGATCGGGAGACAGCTACCTTTATCGCAGTCATGGCGCATTGCGCCGCATTAAGCAACAGCCCAACTGGTACGATATTTGGCAGCCCTTTACACCATATGGCATTCGATTTTGTTTTACGTGTACTGTGTAAGGCATTGATTGTGCTGGTGTGAATAAACCCGGGCGTGAAGAGAAGCAAGTATAGGACAAAAGTAACGGAGTAATGGAGTAACGGAGTAACGGACTAAAGATTAACGAAGTAACGGACCACAAAAATAACTTCCGTTACTCGGTCCGTTACTGTAAACCAAATGTAACGAGTCCGTTACTTCGTTACTAAAAAAGTACCCTTAGTAACGGAGTAACGGAGTAACGGACTGGTGCCCACCTATGGCTGGCACTCAATAGAGCGATGTAAGGGACATTTATAGCTATGAAGATGCAAAGGATAGTTTCTCCTTCCATTATTTGCATAATTTATTACATATAGAGTTGCAGGGGCGTGTTCAGGCACATGCAAAGGGGGTGACTGGCACGGTGATGACGATATGCCAGCGATTACGGCGCAATAGACAGTTAGTTTATAATGATATATGCACATATGAGGCAAGGAGAGGGAATGAAGTCATTTTTTTTTTGCATAGGCGCGCTCAGGAATCGAAGAAAGGAGTCATATTATTGCAAGGAAACTAAGATGCATGGGGCTACAATGACATTACATGCAGCAGTTTTTGGATGAAACACGCACCAGTGGGTACTCTACGAACGATTATAGGATAATAGGGCGACTCCAGGTAGGGTAAAAAGGGGAAACACATCACACGTGAATTGAAGTCGCAAGTGAAATAGTCACTGTTGACTAGTTAGTATTGTAATAGCGGAAAATATACCAATCAAAAGGTCTTGTTCCTCCCCAGTTTAGCTCCTGGATACGCCTATGATGAAGTACAACATGCAAAAAGGAATCTATCTATGATCAGTAAGTTATTTAATTGTTTGGTACAGACTGGTTATTGATTCAACTTTTTTTTTTGGGACGATTCAATCATGATTCATTTTTGAATCTGAATGTTTCAATCACCGTTCGATTCACAGATAGCATTTTGGAATTTATTCTTTCTCGATTAAAAAAATGCACACAAATATTTCAATCAATTCACGTTTGATTCAACATTAAAATATATGTGGTGAATTTATGTCAAATAAATAATAATGGAAACATACATATAAATGATCATGAAAACATTGTTACAGCAATACTATTTCAGTATAAATAAATGTAGCCACTGGGACTGCATGTATTTACACAAATTACCAATGCACTTGAATCGTTAAGAATGGTTATATCTTTTGATTCAATCAGCCTTGATTTGATGCGGGTTTTGATTCAATCACGATTCATGAAT
>JAXIVJ010006563.1:0-66122 GCA_036785665.1 Chirona hameri
TTGAAGGTAGAAACGAACATGAATTGCAAAATACTTTAGACATTCTTATGCCAAAAATAGCAGAATGGTTTCAAGCAAACCAGCTTACTCTAAATACTGATAAGACATATTATCAGATTTATACTAACAAAAAGATACAAGTTGCAGTATCACTGCAATCGGATGGTGCTGACATTAAGCGTGTAAAAACTGTTAAATACCTTGGCGTATTTATTGATGATGATTTGAAATGGAATACACACATTGCTAAGCTTTACGAAGTTCTGTGTAGAAATGCAGGCATAATCAGCAGAGTAAAATATTGTATCGATTCCGATCATCTGTTGTTGCTTTACAAATCCCTCTTTTTGTCTCACATGAATTATTGCTGTTTTCTGTATAGCAGCACATACTCTCTTCACCTAAATAAAATAGAGAAATTACAGAAACGTGTTGTTAGAATAGTAGATGGGCAATCTAGACTAGCACATTCTGCTCCAATTTTCAAAAAACTAAAGCTAGTTCGTGTGAAAGACATTGGAAACCAACAAATGCTATTATTGATGCACAGGAAACTCAAGTTTGATTTGCTTCATGTAATAGACCAGATTTTTGCTATAGCTCACCCTAGTAGGACTAGCCGAACCATTCACCATCTTGAGGAAATATTATCTTGTAAAGTATACAAAACTCACACTGTTGCATGGGCTGGACCGAGGCTATGGAACAAAGTAATAGGACCAATGTTTCCATTAATACAAATGATTCCTGATTCAAAGTCTATTATTAAACAATTATCTAAGAATTACTTTCTTAGTTAATACTAAGAATAAAACTCCTGCAACTTTACAACACCGCAATAATACAGTACATTTTATTTTGCATTGCACTACATATCATAGGTGTAGTAAATGTTGATTATACAACATATATGCAACATAATGTATGAATTCATAAGAATATGAATGTGTGTATATGTATGTATATGTATATGTGTGTATATGTATATGTGTGTATATGTATATGTGTGTATGTGTATATGTATGTGTGTGTATGTGTGTATACATGTATATATGTGTGTGTATATGTATGTGTATGCAAATATAAGTATATTTGCATGTGTGTGTATGTGTGTGTATGTATATGTATGTGTATGTATGTGTGTATATGTATATGTGTGTTCAATATGCATGCATACATTATGTTATTGCAGTGATTCCTGACTGCAACTATGCAACAGTGTATACAATTTGTGCATTGTATGCACGTGGTCATGCATACGTGCACTTGTGTGAGAGTGGATGTTTGTATGATTTGTTTATACAACATAACATACAATATAAGATATATGCATGCATGTGAAGTTTGAGAGTGGATGTTTATGTATCTGTCAATATGAATGTCACCCACTCTACTGGAGATGGTTCCATTAGGCCGCCCAACAACAAGCTCTGCTTAGTTGGGTGGCCTGTCTGGATCTCCAGCACTTGAACTCATGCCGATTTTTGACCAGGCTAAGATGTTTCCAATATGATTGATCCCTTTCCCTTTACTAACATCCTGAATGAAGTGTTGCAGTGTTTGATTTTTTGTGTGGTAGTAACATCTTGAATGCAAGTTTGAATGAATGTGGTTCCCAGGGAAGTAGGGGCAGTCAATTACTGGATTCAGTGATGACTACTTTGGCCTTCTCTTATTTTTACTTTATACTATCTAATAATGGATTATTCTCCTTCTTAAGCTTATTTACTTAAGCTTTCTATTTCTTAGCTGGGAGTGCCGCGACTTGCTTTATTATGTTTTCTGGTGTTAACGTTAAGGTGCTGTGGGTCGTTGGGATAGAGGGAGGGGGCACTCCTGGTCACCTGCTCTTGGGTGGCGGCATAGAAGAAAAAAAATCAACCAAATTGTAAATGCGTATAAATTGAATTTAATCGAGCTAGAATCGCGAATGAGCATATACTTATGCTAAATGGGTGCCAAATTTGAAATCAGCGTCACAAAAAGTCCTAGAAGCTGCTAAATTCCAAAAAGGTCATGTCAGGTCATGTCAGGTCATTTGAGATCAGTGACCTCGGCTGACCTGTGGAGGCGCATGACCCCAGTGAAACATATAATTATGTAAAATGGATCCCATATTTGAAATCAGCGTCACAAAATGCCCTAGAAACTGCCAGAAGCCAAAAAAGTAATATGAGGTCATCGGAGGTCAGTAACCTCGGTTGACCTCTGAAAAGGTCAATCGAGGTCACAATCTCAGTGGAAACCACAACTGCCACCTGGAAACACCTGTGCATATGCTCTTGAACAACAAACACTATGCAACTGCACAAGATACAAGGATCAATACTACGGGACGCCATTTGCACCTGACATGACCTTACAAAAACAGGTCAAAGGTCACGGGTCATGTGACCTACAACTTAATTTTGTTAAGAATATGTGTCAAATTGTTAACAAGTAGGGTACCGAAAGTTTCATCGCAATCGGTTGATATTTACGCGAGTTATTCCCGAAAAAACCGAGGGGGTGGCATCCACCCCTCCCCCCCCTCCCCCTGCACTGGCGAGGGTTAAACACGCCCATCATCGAACCTATGTCGATATTTGCTCTCTCAATTTCGGGCTCCAAACAGGAACGGAGCGAAGGGGTCCACTGGCGCCATAGCTTTACCAATACAACTAAATCAGTCGAACATTGACACATTTCCTGAAGGAAGATCTAAGTAGCTTATACAAAGGATAATTTATTTTAAAGCAGTTTTTAACCCGCGACCTGCCGGTGCTCGGCGCCAGCTTAGTCGTGCTAGGGGAGGAATTTGACGCCCCCACTCCGGAACTCGGCTCCAATGGAACTAGGCAAAATCCACAAATACCGTTAGATAGTTCGTCTAAATTAATGTCGAAATTATCACATCGCTCAGTCAAACACTGTGTCTGTGGCTCGACCACAAACTTCTTTGGAGGTGGGGCCACTTGATGTGATCTGGTGACCTCACCTGAGATGGCCCTAGTAAAAATGTTTACTTAAGCTGCGTAATTTATGCCGAAACAGCTGTGCCAGAAACGGTGGTGCTGCACGCCGCCAATTCTCGAGAGAAAAAAAAATAGGGGGCGTCCCAACCCAACGACCTCCCCCTAAAACGCCCCAGCCTCGGCTTGGCACGACACGACTTTGTTTGTAAAAGCACACAGTCAGACGAGTTTTGAGACAGTTCTTCAAAACGACGTTTTTGGACGTTCTGGTTTCGCCAATGGGTCAAGGGCTCAATTGAGCTAACATATCCCTTACACAATACAAAAAACAAATCATTAGTTAAGCATTTTGTGAAACGTTTCATTTTCGACTCAAAAACTATTTCATTAATACAGCAGCTGACCTGCAATTATTAGAAACTCCTCATCAAATTCTCGTATTAATCAGTGCAGATCCAACCTATGCAACCCTTGCAATGGAAAATGGTATCCCTTGGAATGGAAAACGAGGCACCAAAACTAAGAATAGTTATTGCTATGGTTGGTGCCGTTGATTGCTGATTTATGTACAACGCATCTCACATATTACGGTTAGGCGTTAATAACGGAAATAATTGTTATTCGTTTTCAACGTTTTTTTAACTTTCGAATGATGCTCATACCACGTAAACGTGGCATATTGCTTTCGAAACGAAATACATGAAACTCGGGCCATCGTCCTGCCAAGCATCGGGCTGATATCTGCATAACGTCGGCATGTTTTCGAGAGACCCATTCATCATCGGTCGTGTCGGCCAAATGCTGGCACACAGCCCTAAATTTATTCGTCGGATATACGGTGAAATCGGTTATTCAATCGAAACATGGCTGTGGGGGCCAATGGCACCTGAGGGGGGGGGGCATCCCCGAGGAGGCAAACAGTTAAAACTTTACGAACGAGAGACACATTGCTTCGCCGATATTCCCCCGCATTCGTCGTGTGATGTGATGAAGGTGGCTTTGGGTTGTCTATGTTCCTAGAACCAACGAATTCATCAGAAGCTTGGTTTTCCACAGATCACCGTGGCTGAAACCATGGCATATGTGTAAAATGCCTGATCTAAGGCCAGACACAAGGAAGAACCCAGAACGGCAAAAACAGTTGTTTTGGCGGCGAAATCCACACAAAGTATCAAACAAGAAAGCAAGCTCATCGGAGTTTGCTTCCTTATGGATGATGGATGATTTAATAAACTTTCTTTCGTAAAGGTTTCTTGGCTTTTTAATTAGAAAATACGTCATTTTTTTGCTGATTTCAGGCGGTTTGGGGGTTTTGACCTTTGGCCCCCTGGGATCCGCCATTGGCCAGCAAACATCGAGGGAGCCAAAAGCATATTTGGGTATCAAACTAAAAATATTGAGGCCGAGGGCCACCCCAAACGTACATAAATCGACACCTGTGGTCTACGCCAATTTCGGACCGCCGCGACGAGGGACGGGTATCCGTCCTCAAGATCTCAAAGCTACGCTAGGTAGCTGTAAACAGTGTTGTATTGGTTTTAAGTTCAAAGCATCCCTCAGTGACACTTTTATCTACTTTACAGACCGTATACAATCGTATGTTACCTACGAATTTGTATCCCACTAGGGGGGCAAAATTTGGTCACTGGGGAGGGAGCCAGCAGTCACTGTGGAGGCAACCCCCCCAATTAACATGCTATCCGAGGCCATGCAGTACAGTAAAAAAGGCGCCGGGTGACTGAAGGATTTTTTACGGCTAGTGATGTATCATATATGGTATCCTAGTGCCCGCTCGTGTCGAATTAACTCAGTTTCACTGGGGAGGGGGGGGGGGGACAAATTCGTTCCACTGGGGGGGGGGGGGGAAATTGCCCCCCCCCCAGTTAACATGTTATCCGAGGCCCTGCGCGTGCGTGTGCGTGCGTGTGTGCGTGTGCCTTGCGTGCGCGCGCGCGCGTGTGTGTGTGTGTGTGTGTGTGTGTGTGTGTGTGTGTGTGTGTGTGTGTGTGTGTGTGTGTGTGTGTGTGTGTGTGTGTGTGTGTGTGTGTGTGTGTGTGTGTGTGTGTGTGTGTGTGTGTGTGTGTGTGTGTGTGTGTGTGTGTGTGTGTGTGTGTGTGTGTGTGTGTGTGTGTGTGTGTGTGTGTGTGTGTGTGTGTGTGTGTGTGTGTGTGTGTGTGTGTGTGTGTGTGTGTGTGTGTGTGTGTGTGTGTGTGTGTGTGTGTGTGTGTGTGTGTGTGTGTGTGTGTGTGTGTCCGTCCGCATTGACTTCACCTGAATGTATAATATCGGGCAATGCTAAAAGTTGCCGATTAATAGCAGAAAAGGACGACTACGAAAAATCGATACCAAAGGTAAACAAAAGAAGTGTAAGACATGATGGAGAAAACTCCCGTTAAGTGCGAAGCCCATCATGCAAATTATCTGAATAAATATAGAACAAGGAATAACGAAGTCAAACATAGCGTGAAATTTGACACCGAAATCTCCTGTTGCAGCAGCAGCACACAGACATCTACCTGTCGGCGATAGTTATAAATTCAAAAACACTTAAAACTTTGAGTGGTAAGTGTGCCGAGTTTCAGCAGAGGACGAGTACATAATACGAAATACAAAACATAAACGAAAGGAGTATAAGACGCGAAGGAGGACTATCTCTTACACTTGTGTAGCCCATAATTAAAATATGATACGAATAAACTTAAACCAATGAAAAGCGAAAAACATAGCGTTAGATGAGAGCGACAGAACACCGACACCTATCGGCGATAGTTAACACTTTAAATACGCCCGTCTCGGACACGTCCGACCTGTCACGTGACCGGTCAGACTGGGTCCCTACCGTCCGGCCGAGGATAACACTTTACATACGCCCGTCTCGGACACGTCCGACCTGTCACGTGACCGGTCAGACTGGGTCCCTACCGTCCGGCCGAGGATAACACTTTAAATACGCCCGTCTCGGACACGTCCGACCTGTCACGTGACCGGTCAGACTGGGTCCCTACCGTCCGGCCGAGGATAACACTTTAAATACGCCCGTCTCGGACACGTCCGACCTGTCACGTGACCGGTCAGACTGGGTCCCTACCGTCCGGCCGAGGATAACACTTTAAATACGCCCGTCTCGGACACGTCCGACCTGTCACGTGACCGGTCAGACTGGGTCAGTGTCGTCCGGCCGAGGTTAACACTTTAAATACGCCCGTCTCGGACACGTCCGACCTGTCACGTGACCGGTCAGACTGGGTCAGTGTCGTCCGGCCGAGGTTTGTTTACAGCACGGTCATAGAATACAGTTTAGTTTTTTCCCGGAGTGGCATATAGCCATATTCCGGGGGGGGGGGGAATTACTTCTGGCAATTTGCCAGGAAAATAATTACGCTAACCGGTTTATGTGAATCCGAAGTTAGCCAACCAGGGAATAAGGTATCTATTTTACGTTAAGTGAATTATTCAAAGTAAATATAATGTCTATCTTACGTTAAGTATTTCGTTCAAAGTCAAAAATAAGTAAAACACGAGACACACGTACATACATATTTATTACATACACTCACAGACACACATACACTTGAACATACACTTGTGAGACGGTGTTAGTGTTGACGGAGCCGGGGTGCCATCATTGCAATAACGGGAGACTGTTGCCAGTCTCCCTGGCTCCGGCGCCCCGGCGAGACCTGATTGTGGGACGTATTTAGCTGGGAGAAAAAAATCTAAATAATAAAAAAAAACAGCGTCTAACGCAAAGGGGGAAAAACCTGCGCGGAGAGCCAAAATTGCGCTGGGCCAAAACCCCCTGTTATATTTGATTAACTAATCGTGTTTGGTAAAGAAAATCAAAGAGGAGACCAATCAATTCAGGATAATTATCACCTAACAGCGTTTGAAGATTTAATGTGATTCGATTTTGTTGCGTGTAATCAATTATTTTCTGACGTTTGACATTGTGCACAGGGCAAGTAATAAGTAAATGTTTAATTGTATAAGGTGGATAACCTGGACAGTGTTGGCAATTTCGGGGCGGAAGATTGTCGAGAATGTAATAATGCGTAATTTTTGTAAGGCGGCCGCACACTAGGCCATTCGGCGCGCGATATACTGCGACATTCCGCCTCGGAAAATCGCGTCGATACCGCTGAATATCGTCCTTGTTCCGGCGGATTCGGCGCTGTCTGCTCGCGAGATTCCGCCCCGCCGACCTACAGCATGTCGCAACCTGTGCCTACAGCCTGTCACAAGGTAAATTCATGATGGACATTTTTCGACGAAGATGTAAGTTTAGAACCACGAAACTTGTAGATAACAAATTTCACAGCGGCAAGAGCATGCTGTGCAAAATTTGTACCTCTGTCTTGCATATATTCGCCACTGTTGCCTGATCAATTTTGTTGTCCGCGGCTCCGCGGCGTTCAGTCGCGGAAAAAAGCTCGTTCGAATCAGCTTTTTTCCGCCGGTCCGCAGATGGCCGGCCGACGACATTCGTCCGCGATTTTTGACGTTTCGGCTGACGCGAACGCGGAAAGTCGCTAAAGATGCGCGGAAAGTCGTAGCGTTATCGCGACCTCCGCGCGCCGAATGGCCTAGTGAGCGGCCGCCTTAAGCTCCTCCGGTTCGGCCGTCGTCTCGGGAGCCGTCAGTGTATATGTATGTGTAAGTGTTGTGTTGTGCTTTGTGTTCGTGGAAGAGTGTGTGTGTCTCTGCCGCCGTGACTGTGTTTTTGTTGTGTGTGAAGAGGCGGTGTGTGCCTGGTGTTGTGTCGAGCCAGTGAGGTGTGAGTGGTGGTGTTGGCATTGTGTTGATGGAATGTTGAATAGTGTGAGTGTTTGTGTGATTCTCTGACTGATAAGTGGGTGTCGTTTTTGTAGTAGTGTTTGTCGTCTTGTGGGTGCGGGGTGATTTAATATCTGGAATGTTGGGCGTGTGGGGTGTGAACTTGCTCTGGCGTAGAATCTGAGTAGCATGTATTTGCGTCGGCGGCAGAGTGTGGGGATGTTTGTGTCGATGTGTAAGTTTGTGGTGTTGGTGGTGCGACAGGCCCCAGTCACGATCCGCAAGGCAGCGTTCTGGACAGATTGCAATTTGTTATTTGTTTGGGAACATATATCATCAAATAAGAATGCATTATAGTCCAGGATTGGGGCGTATCAGGGAAGTATATAACTGGAGCAGGGCTGGGAAACCCATAGCTGTATGTCACCATTGGGATTCTGAAGCCCGAAGTTTGTCACCAGTTTTTTCCTACATTTTGTCAACTTTTTCAAGACAAAAACAATGTATTCTGACAGACATAGGTTTTGTGTTTGTGATATGTGGGTTTAGGGTGTGACGACTACTGGAGTTCAATTTGTGGTAATAAGGATTAAAGTGTTGCCTTGGTGCACTATGTTGCTACTTTTGCAATGCTGTTATCTGCCACATAGTACTATGACCATCATAACGTGCTGCCATATTGTGCACCAGTATGCAAATATGTTCCTTAGTCAAAGGTTGTCAACACCAGTTTTTTTCCTACAATTTTGTCAACTTTTGCAAGACAAAACATTGGATTCTGACAGACATAGGTTTTGTTGTTTGCTGATTGTGGGTTTAGGGTGTGACGACTACTGGAGTCAATTTGTGGTAATAAGGTATTAAAATGTTTGCCTTGGTGCACTATGTTGCTACTTTTGCAATGCCTGCCATCTACCAAATAGTACTATGACATAACGTGCTGCCATATTGTGCACCAGTATGCAAATATGTTCCTTAGTGCAAAGGTTGTCAACAATATACACAGGCGTTGAAAGCACAAAATGAATATAGAACAAAAAATAAATATGATAGCCCCCTCATAATCACTGCACCCCCCCCCCCCCCCAGATTAGCAGGATTAAATTTCCTGTAGGAGTGAGAGGAGGGGTAACGAACAGGGATGATGCTCCTGTACCTACATACCAAGTTCAAGTTCAGCACATACATGGGCAAACTTTAGAGGAAAAATTCATACAAATGAGACAATCTTTAGACCTCAACATAACACATCAGACACTAAACTAGCAGATAATTCCGCCTTTGACCAATATAGCATAACTTTTCCGCACATTGTCGGGACCTTGCTGATGGCTGAGTTCAAAGTTTTTGTGCAAACTGATGCTGAGTGTATCTTATGGTCTTCTTAGGCTGACTTTTCAACTCTCTATTGTTAGTTTTTTAGCTGAATTTTCCCACTTGCCACCATGGCTTCAAAGCAATCTAGGACCCTGCCTGGAGGGGGGGGGGGCTGCAGGCCAGGCCCCTACTGGATCACCTCTGCCCCCCCCCCAGACTGGTTATTGATTCAATTTTTGGGAATGATTCAATAATTATTCATTTTGGAACTTGAATTATTAAATCACCTTTTGATTCATGAATAACAAATTTGAGAATTGATTCTTCCCGATTCAAAGAATCAAAACAATATTTTAATTGATTCACGTTTGATTCAACATTTAAATATATGTTGAATATATGTCAAATCAATACAAGTATAAAACTTACAAAGTCATAGGTATATATGAATTATGATCATTAAAACATTGTTACAGCAATGATATTTCAGTAGAAATGAATGTAGCACTGGACTACATTGTATTTGCACAATTTACCAGTGTACACTTGAATTGTAAGAATCGTTAAATTGATTCATGCAGGTTTTGATTCAATCACGATTCATGAATACAAATATATGGTGAATTTGATTTTCTTCAATTCAAGCAATTTGCATTGAACGATTCGATCGATCAATGCAGAGTCAAATCAATAACCAGTCGTGTCCACCTCCCCCCATGATTAGCAGGATTTTATCATTAGTCCTAATGCGAATGGGAAACTGGTGGAAACAAACTGGCTGCCCCCCCCCCCCCCCACACTAAATATTGCTGGTTATGTTTGACATTTGGTACTTGTTGATACGCCATGTTATGCAAAGTATGGCAAGCATGGTATGTCACAGTGTCATGTGGTAACATCAGAAAGGCAGCAGTAGTGTGCACGACAGCAAAATGTCCAAATATATTCTTATGAAGTCGTTATTATTATTTATAGGTTACCTATGTTAGGTTAAGTTTAGTTTAACAGCTTTGTCAGAAGAAATACAGACATTTTGCTGTGGTGCACTATGTCTAAATTTATTCCAACAAAGTTGTTATTATTCACTCTCGCCCTACGGGAGCTTTTTTCACCTTCGCCCTACGGGGGGGGGGGGCGGACAGGCCCCCTGTTAACTTCCAAACCAAGCAACTTAGAGCAATGCAGTAAGAACCAGCATGTTGCCTCGTCATGAGAAGAATCTAACAGTATGCGACTTTTAGGTTTCAGGTCAATGGGTGACCTTCCAGGTCAAGTGAATGACCTCGGATTTACTACGTCCAGAACAGCGATTTTTGCTCTTCAGAAAACCTCAAAATTAGAAATTGATAAATGTAAATAAAAGGCATGTCCTAGACCAGTTTTTTTCTCAGAAATATAGAAAGGTAATGATTTGTTCGTATCTTGTCAAAAAAGTCAAAAGTTATTTGAAAAAATGACGTCATCAGTTTCCTGCACTTATGGAGCCATCACTCAGTCAAAATGAAGATATTGCTTTGAAATTTGGTATGAGTATTTTCCATACTCAGTTATCTGACATATATTCCGCTTTTCTAACATCTTTGACAATTTTAATTTTGTGGGGATTTAAAAAATAGGGGTCAAAAAACCCAAAATTTTTTAAAATCCGAAATTGCCATTTTAAAGAAAATGCCATTTTCTATCCTTGGTGAATAGCGTTTACCAATTTCCTTATAAAACTCTGTTTTCTACCGTTTTTCAAATATTTATCGTTTTTCCACCAACATGACGTCATCAAAACATGATTATCTCCCAAACTACTGAACCAAATTTCAATTAGATTTTACAGATACGTATAATTGTTGTAAACTCATCTACCGAAAATTTCAGCAGCATTGCGCCGCATGTGTAAAAAGTATTCATAAAAACCTCAGGGGGGGCTGTCAGGCTAGGGTTAATAGGTAAGGTTAGGGTAAGTTAAGTTTAGCGGCTTTGTCAGAAGAAATATGGGATTTTTGCTGTGGTGCACACTGCCACAATGCCGCTACTTTTATGAAGTTACCATATGCTGTCATACTGTGCATAGCGCAGCACACTGACAGGCAGTGGCGGATCTAGGTTTCGAGTTGGGGGGGGGAGGCAAAAATGTCGCTCCGTTTCATCAGCGAAAAGTTGTTAACCGGGAGGGGAGGGAGACGTCGGGTCGTCAGCGCCAGAGTCGTTGAGTGGGGGGGGGGGGGGGGGGGGTGGCGTCGGTTTCGTCAGCACGAAAGAGTCGTTGAGCGGGGAGAGGGGGTAAATTACGCCTTCCCGGAACAAAAATCACAACCTCCAGAACGGTTGGGGGCCGGGGCAAAAACATGCGTTGCCCTACCTCATTTTTTCGTTGGGAGGGGGGGGGGGGGGGGGAATTGAGACATTCCAAGACAGATCGGCCAAAATATCTCGAAATAACACCCTACATCTCATATGTCGATAAAACTAACAAAAACTACGTGTCGGGGGTTATCTGGGCTGTAGATTCACGCTGTGAACTTTCAGGTCCGCGTCCGTCAAAGTGTTTTCGAGTTACAAGACACGGGCAGCTTTGTAATGTCAAGCTAATAAAAAAGAAAATAATGTATAATTTTCAGCTGGCGATATCTCCCATATACATAATTCAAATTATATACACAAATTATATAACAGTAGACCTGGATTTGACCCACCCCGAAATTTTCGGCCTCTTATTTTAGAGCCGAAATTTGAACGGAGAGCTGTTAAGCTGATACACTTGTATGTCTCGGCTCGTGAAAAATGCGAGCCCCACAGCCCCGTCATTCACCTGCTGTGCTTAAAATGCGAATCATGAAATCATGAAATCTAAATTATGCGAGTCATATATGATCAGAATAATAAGTAACAATCGATATTAATGATGTAATAATTTTAGGAACATTAAAATGTTGGAATTTCAACACGTGATATCGACATCTATACATACATACATGCATACATACATACATATACTCGATGTTTAAAAATTATGATAATTTTTTATCTCTAAATATTGTATTTATATTTTTGTATTTGGAAAAATAATGGTCAACCAGCACAAGCACGTATTTCTAACTTTGCACGTAATTGAGCTATAGAGCTCAAATCAACGCATTATGCTTATTTCGTCGACCTGCTTTCAATGATATATAACATCAGCTTTGCATTCGCCTCTGTGACCTCAAGGTCACTTGACCACAGAGGCCATCCGGGGCAGTCCACGTCAGATCGACCAAAACCATAACATCCTACTTCTCGTATTTCGATGAACTATGTGTCGGGGTCATCTGGGCCGTACATTAACGCAGTAAAATTTTAAGTCCCGTCCGTCGAACGGTTTTCGAGTTGTAGCCTCAGGCATCTCTTTAATGTCGCCCAAAGCTTTATTTTTTCGGGCGATATCTCCCATATACATAATTCGAATTATATAAACCACAGATAACAGGAGACCTGGATTTGACACGAAATATTTGGCCTCTTATTTTAGAGCCGAAATTTGAAACGGAGCTGTTAACACGCGCCGTGCCGGGGTGTTTAGACACCTCCCCCTCAGGTTTGTCAAGGATAGCTAAAAAAAACGGCGGCGCGCAGCGCCGCCGTTTTTGGCATAGGTGTTTGGGCATCAATTGCGCACATTATGGAGAGAAAATACCTCAGGTCATCTCAGGTCAGGTCACCAGACCAGGTCACGTGACCCCACCTCCAAAAAACTTGCGGTCGTACCACAGTCACAGTTTTTGGATGATCGGTTTTACACTTACAGGATTTCATAAGGTCACATATATCTACAATTCTTTTATCTTGGAATTTGTATATCGGTGACCTAAGGTCGGGTCAATTTCGTGACCTCCCATTATAAGTCAATGGGAAATCTTAAAATGCTTCCTATTCCAAGGATACGCAAGATATCAGTCTAATTCCTTCTGGATCATGTTATTATAGGCCATTTTTGATGACCTAGGTGCCATTTTTGTTCAATGACCCCTACAGGGTCAGCCGAGGTTACCCGAGGTCATCAACAATTGTATGTCAATAACTCTCGAAATAAGGACGATATAGGAGTGAAACCGACACCAATGTGTTTGTCTCGTCGAGGCACGTCTTCCCATATGCAACATGACCTACTTGGGTCAGCACTTGACCTTAACCCGCGCACTGCAGGGGCTTTGCGCCGAACACGAACTGCAGGGGGGTTGATTTCCGCCCCCCCCCCCCTGAGATCTCGAAAACTACGCTACGTAGCGAGAAGCGGGAAACGGCATTTGATAGCTTGATAAATGTTCTATTGAAAGTTTATATAGTATCGTAATGTATTGTTTTAGGTCAGGTCAAAATTGAGGTCACCAGAGGTCATCAAAGGTCAAATTTTCCAGTTTTTCCTGTTTTAGGACATCGCTCCAGAAATTCCCATATATCTCAGAAACTATGCTAGTTAGAAACAAATCGTAAAAAGCAATCGCCAGCCAGTGCAATTTTCAATCGGTATGGTGTCCTCAAATTTGATCTCAGGTCAACATTCCAGACAGGGGCGGATCCATGATTTGCATCGGGGGGGGGGGGGGGCAGAGGGGCGCATTTTTAGGCACCTGGCGGGGCGCCATGGTCATTAGGGTGTGTCGAAAAAAGTCAAAGCTAGTTTTCAGTTTGTCCTGATTTTTCTTCTTTGGTTTTGACCTTTCTAATACAACCACAATATTTTGCTTGCAAAATGCAATTTTTTTATTAACGGAATTTGATTTGTAAATGTGTCCATTTTCGTCTGTTTGGGTGATTTTCAGCGAAAATCGACATTTTGTTCCGATTATAAAATAATGGAAGAAATGTAGTAAACAAACTAAGACCAATTTTAGAAAGCCCAGGCCATCGCATTGCAAAAACGACACTCATTTTAGTCAGAGACATCCCTGTATTCAGGTAAGACGTAAGCCATCACGACGCTACAAGCGTCGTGCTACTACGAGCATCGAAAATTGGACAAAATGTACAACTGTTCTCTTTCTCTTCAATAAGCTCGATATATTGTCTTCTCAAATCTCAAGCAGTCATGAAATAGTACGCACAAATATTTTGTGCCATTTGGCACACTTGGCACATGTCCACTTGGCACAGTGTGTACCAGTAAAGTGTCATCTTCAGTCGAGTGTGATATCGAGGAGAGCCATGTAGTCAGCCTTTGAGTTGGGCCTTTTCAGTGCCTTCCGGGAGGCCTCGGCGCATCTGACCCAACCTTCTCTTTCTTTCTCCCACTACCATGAGGCTGGCTTCAGAGACCTTTTTTTTGTATTGCCCTCTCTATGCTTTGCGAATGGCACTGCCAGGCAGAGGGCACACTGAGTGGCGTGACCAGGCAAGCCTCCACCTCCTCTGTGCTGAGAGTGGCGGTCAGGAGGGGCTCGGTCAGGAGGACCGTCTCCCAGTCGATTACCTGGGCCAGGCTCTCGACCTTGAAGTTGACTGGCGGCGCAGCGAACTTCCTCGGAAGAGAGCTGCCTGAGCTCCCCCTCCCTAACTGATCTTGCCCACGATGATGTCGACTGCGAATCTCCTCTCCTCCTCGCTGTCCGAGGCCAGCGTGGTGAAGAGCAGGAGTTCGGGGTGGGCGAAGTAACTGCTCCTAGTGGCATACTTGGTCACAATCAAAACTTACAGAGAGGCCAACAGGGCAGTTAAGTCCGCCATCCGAGCGGATAGGATAGCAGACACTGCCGCTCGGATTCAGTCTGACGGGCCCGGCTCGGTGTGGCGTAACATTCGCCACACGGTCAGCGGGAAGAGGGCCGGCCCGAGCGTGTCCCCAGCTGTCAGCGCCGAGACCCTGAACGAGTTTTTTTGCTAACGTAGGCCCGATAGTGGCTGCCGAGGTGGCTAGCTGGGGTGACGCACCGTAGATAAATGTTCCACGGTGGACCTGTTCTCAGACACTCTCTCATCATTTCGTGGCAAAGTAAGGTCATATGTCGCTTCATTGTAAGTAGGTAGTCTAACGCGCTATGTACGTTTTATTTGTCACCGGTGTCGAAATGTGATAGGTATTGCTGTGTGTAACTATTGTTACTTTTTATTTCTATTTAATTTTATATTCGTTTTCATTTTTACCTTTGTCTTCATTTTTGCTATTTTATCTTCACTATTTCATCACATATTTCTTATTTCGTATTTTATTCTTATATTTTAAATCCATTTGTGTCATTTAACAGCTTTTAACCATCGCTTTTGTATTACAGAGGATCTTCTAGGTGATCTTTTGTATTATTATAGGTATAGATGGTTATGGGTGAGGGATGTAATGTGATCTTTTAAGTATGTGAATGCGTGTGGTTTTATCTGTGTGACTTCGCCCATAAATGGTTCACCCCGTCGGCGATGATGTTAAATAAATAAAATAAATAAATAAAAATATGTCCCTGTCCGTCGGCCCAGAGTTGGGGCTTGCGCCTTCAGCCTACAGCCTATCACACTCATGCAGCTCCACCACACTGTTTTTACTATGCGCAGCACATCGGCGAGTGGGCCTGATGGTTTCTGCATTCGTATTTTCAAACTGGCTTTTAACGTCATCAGCTCCATCCTTTTGCATATCATCAACGCAAGTATCACTCGAAAAGAAATCCCACTTGTCTGGAAACATGCCCTCGTCCATCCAGTTTTCAAGTCAGGTGACTCCGAGAACCCGTCCAACTACCGACCCATTTCACTAGTTCCGGTCATCTCCAAAATCGTGGAAAAGTTCGTCCAGACCCAACTACACAGTTTCCGCTCTACTAATCACCTTCTGACTCCAACCCAGCACGGATTCAGACCGCGCCACTCCACGGAAACCGCCCTTCTCAGCATCTCGGACCGTGCGCTCTCGGCCATGGATCAGAGCCAAATTTTCGATTCTTTGCCTGATTGATCTGAGTAAGGGATTTGACGTCATCAGCCACTCCAAATTGATATCCAAAATTGCAGCTTCACTGCATCGAGACAAGCTGGTTCGAAAATTATCTCTCTAGGCACACTCAAAGCGTGAGTTTCACCGATTCGGCCAACAACAAACAGATCTCGGACCTGCGACCTATCGACCAAGGGGTCTTCCAGGGATCCTCACTGGGGCCCCTGCTCTTCACTATCTTCACAAATGACCTCAGCCTTCACGCGGCTGGAGCATTTGTTGTTCAGTACGCCGACGACACCCAAATTATCGTTTCTGGCCCTAAATCTGACTTGCCCGGTCTCATCGCCCGTCTAGAATCAGTCATGGCCTCACTGGATGACTATTTCTGTGCAAATGGGCTGAAGGTGAACGAAACTAAATTTGATCTGCTCCCGATCGGAACGCGTCAAAATCTCCGCACCTTACCGGCATTCACTGTTAAATTCCGCGACGTCGCACTTACTCCGTGCAGTGAGGCAAAGAATCTGGGGGTGATGTTCGACCGCTGCCTCAACTGGGACTCCCACGTGACCTTCGTCAGCCAGAAATGCATGGACACCTTGGCGGGAATAGCTCAGCTCCGTCACCAGCTTCCACCTGAGATCCTGCCTGTCATCGTATCCGCACTGGTCTTTTCTCACATTCGGTACTGCCTCACTATCTTTGGAAACGGTTCGGCTAAAAATATCGCAGCAGTTCATCATCAACTTTGCCGCTCGCATAATCTCAGGAAAAAGGAAGTTCGACCCCATCTCGGCTGCTAGGGAAGAGCTAGGCTGGCTCACGTCTGCGCGGACTTATTTTATCACCAGACTTTGGCCTCACTTCATCGGATCCGCGTCACCGGTCAACCAGAGTATCTGGCTTCGCAGTTTTACACGAACCGAGAGCGTGCTGATCGTGTGCGCAGTACTAGGCAAGACCATCTGCTCAATCTGCCTCGCATCACCGGCTCTGCTGCGGGCAAGCGTCAGTTTGTGTATCGCGCAGCTAAGCTCTACAATGAGCTGCCACCTGAACTTGCGACCGTGTCAGTGGCGTCGTTCAAACGTACGCTGAAGAAGCGCCTGCTACCGACGAAGGAGTAGAGCGACGAATATATTGTATATGTACCTGACTGGGAATATGTGCGTGTGAATGATATTCTATCCATTGTTTTTATACACCCTACGTTTTTTGACTCGGGATTAGGAATAGCCCCGGACCTCGGTCCATTAGAGGGGATGATCCCACGCTGTACAATAAATAAATAAATAAATAAATAATCTCCTTCACGATCGGCGGGCAGTACTTCTCCACCAGTTGCACCTGTAGAATCGAAGAGTGAAGTGGATAACTCAACACAGTTGACTAAAATGAACTCTTTAAAATGTAAGACATACATTCTAAGGTAATCTATTTCTGTGACGTGACCGTTTTCTTAACGCGAATTGTATTACAGGATAGTAGGCTTACCTGCTTCAGGCTTACCTGCTCCGTCTGTCAGCTTGTGACACCTCTTGATGGCAACCACTGCTTGTAGTAGATGGTGATGATGTACTCGCAGATATGCCTCAGGTTCCTCAGGGTCAGCCCAGTCAGACCGTTCTCCCTGGTCCAGAGATCGAGGAATCTTGGAAACACATGAATGTAGGAATAATTCGGCTGTACAGAAAAGGTGTATAGTCTGTGGCGTATGTGATACAAGGAAAAGTTCGATATTGATTAGGTTAGCGTTGGTAGCGGCTCCGGGGGCAAACAAATTCATTTAAATATAAACATATTGTGTGGTCGACATACCTGTTGGCTGTGGTGAGCCATCGCGAGTGTTGCGTGGGTCCGATCACCATCCTCTGCAGACTGGGAGGGAAGGACCCGGCCTCCAGCGCCTTCAGCATCTTGTAACCGAACTGCTAGTCCCAACTGAGGTCGGCCATAACTTCAGGGGGCATCTCAGGAATGGGCTCTCCCGCACATAGCGGTTCAAACTCGGGGTGTACGGCAGGCTCTGTGTCTTTGGGAGCAGCTTCCCGGCGGGCCCTGTGAAGGTGTTGCTAGATCCTGTTGGCCCGTCCAGGTCCTCTATGAGGTGGCGAAAGCCTTGCGTCACCTCATAGAGGACCTGGACGGGCCAACAGGATCTAGCAACACCTTCACAGGGCCCGCCGGGAAGCTACTCCCAAAGACACAGAGCCTGCCGTACACCCCGAGTTTGAACCGCTATGTGCGGGAGAGCCCATTCCGGAGATGCCCCCTGAAGTTATGGCCGACCTCAGTTGGGACTAGCAGTTCGGTTACAAGATGCTGAAGGCGCTGGAGGCCGAATCCGTCCCTCCCAGTCTGCAGAGGATGGTGATCGGACCCATGCAACACTCGCGATGGCTCACCACAGCCAACAGGTATGTCGACCACACAATATGTTTATATTTAAATGAATTTGTTTGCCCCCGAAGCCGCTACCAACGCTAACCTAAACAATATCGAACTTTTCCTTGTATCACATACGCCACAGCCTATACACCTTTTCTGTACAGCCGAATTATTCCTACATTCATGTGTTTCCAAGATTCCTTGATCTCTGGACCAGGGAGAACCGTCTGACTGGGCTAACCCTGAGGAACCTGAGGCATATCTGCGAGTACATCATCACCATCTACTACAAGCAGTGGTTCGCCATCAAGAGGTGTCACAAGCTGACAGACGGAGCAGGTAAGCCTGAAGCAGGTAAGCCTACTATCCTGTAATACAATTCGCATTAATAACACGGTCACGTCACAGAAATATATTAACTTAGAATGTATGTCTTACATTGTAAACAGTTCATTTTAGTCAATTGTGCTGAGTTATCCACTTCAGTCTTCGACTCTACAGGTGCAGCTGGTGGAGAAGTACTGCCCGCCGATCGTAAAGGAGATTGTGACCAAGTATGTCACTAGGAGCAGTTACTTCGCCCACCCCGAACTCCTGCTCCTCACCACGCTGGCCTCGGACAGCGAGGAGGAGAGGATATTCGCAGTCGACATCATCGTGGGCAAGATCAGTTAGGGAGGGAGCTCAGGCAGCTCTCTTCCGAGGAAGTTCGCTGCGCCGCCAGTCAACGCCGAGAGCCTGGCCCAGGTAATCGACTGGGAGACGGTCCCCCTGACCGAGCCCCTCCTGACCGCCACTCTCAGCACAGAGGAGGTGGAGGCCTGCCTGGTCACGCCACTCAGTGTGCCCTCTGCCTGGCAGTGCCATTCGCAAAGCATAGAGAGGGCAATACAAAAGGTATCTGAAGCCAGCCTCATGGTAGTGGGAGAAAGAAAGAGAATGTTGGGTCAGATGCGCCGAGGCCTCCCGGAAGGCACTGAAAAAGCCCAACTCATAGGCTGACTACATGGCTCTCCTCGATATCACACTCGACTGAAGATGACACCATACTGGTACACACTGTACCAAGTGGGCATGTGCCAAGTGTGCCAAATGGATACAAATACTTGTGCATACTATTGCATGACTGCTTGAGATTTGAGAAGACAATATATCGAGCTTATTGAAGAGAAAGAGAACAGTTGTACATTTTGTCCAATTTTCGATGCTCGTAGTAGCACGACGCTTGTAGCATCTCGATGTCTTACCTCTTACCTGAATAAAGGGATGTCTCTTTCTAAAATGAATGTCGTTTTTTTTCTTCTCAATACGATGGCCCATGGGCTTTCCAAAATTAGTCTTAGCTTTTGTTTACTGCATTCCTTTCATTATTTTATAATCGGAACAAAATGTCAATTTTCGCTGAAAATCACCCAAACGGACGAAAGTGGACGCATTTACAAATTAAATTCCGTTAATTAAAAAAAAAATGTTGTTGTGTTTAGATAGATCAAAACCAAAGAAAAAAACACTCAGGACAAACTGAAAACTAACTTTAACTTTTTTCGACACACCCTAATGGTCATGAAGGGCGGCAAAGTTGTCGTGGAAAAATTGCAGTGTCGCGCCAAAATAACTCATTATTGTAAGTGCGCCCTCTCCGGAATTGGAACCGCCCTCAATGGGTTTGGGGGCGCCCTCTAAGGGTTTGAGGTCACCCTCCTCGGATTTGGAGAGCCCTCCTCAGATTCGGGGTGCAGTTCTGGGTTCTGTCGGCGCATCAATAGGCGCCTTCTCTAAGAAAATAGCCATGTACTTCGGTCCATTAAACGTTTGGGGGCGCCCTCAACGGGTTTGGAGGCGCCCTCAATGGGTTTGGGGGCGATCTCTAAGGGTTTGAGGGCGCCCTCCTCGGATTCGGGGTGCACTTCTGGGTTCTGTCGGCACATCAATAGGCGCCTTCTCGACGAAAATAACCATGTCCTTCGGTCCATATACGGCCTTCAGTGCCTCTGAACATTTATGTGGGCGGCTAATGCTTACCAGTTGGGGCGCCTTCCATTTAAGAAAAGTAAGAGGGCATTGTGTGTGCATGTCTAGTGTATGATAACGCTGATGTTTGAAGGCATCAGGTGTCTCCTGAGGCGCGTAATGTGTCACTCAGGGCTGGTAAAAGTGCTTTGAGTGGCCCCGACCAAAAGTGGCACATGCAAAAATGACCCCAGCACAGCTGGGGTCATTTTTTTTAGTGCGCATAAATACCCTAACACCTAGCTGCATGCTCATATCATCCCTATATTTTAACCAGCGCCGTGCCGGGGGGGAGGGGGGGGGGGGGGGGTAGACACCCCCTTAGGTTTTTCGCGGATAGCGGAAAAACGGCGAAGCGCAGCGCCGCCATTTTTGGCACAGCTGTTTGTGCATCAATTGTCCACATTATGTAGCAAAAATCATCGGGTCATCTTAGGTCAGGTCACCAGACCAGGTCACGTGACCCCACCTCCCAAAAATAC
Organism: Chirona hameri; assembly: GCA_036785665.1. Classification (NCBI taxonomy): domain Eukaryota; kingdom Metazoa; phylum Arthropoda; class Thecostraca; order Balanomorpha; family Balanidae; genus Chirona; species Chirona hameri. The sequence goes on from JAXIVJ010006563.1 coordinate 20,817, forward strand.
TTGTGGTCGTACCACAGTCACAGTTTTGGGATGATCGGTTTTACACTAACAGGATTTCATAAGGTCACATATATCTACAATTCGTTTATATTTGATATTTAATATCAGCGACCTAAGGTCAGTTTAATTTCGTGACCTCCCCATTATAAGTCTAAGGGGAAATATTAACATGCTTCCTATTCTAAGGAGACGCGAGATAGCAGTCTAATTCCTTCTGGATCATGTTATTATATAAAATTATTGATGACCTAGGTGCCATTTTTGTTCCGTGACCCCTACATGGTCAGCCGAGGTCATCTGAGGTCACCAACAGTTGTATGTCAATAACTCTCGACATAATGACGATAGATAAGTAAAACCGACACCAATGTGTTTATCTCGTCGCGGCACGTCTTTCCATATGCAACATGACCTACTTGAGTCACCACCACTTGACCTTGACCTGTGGTCACATTTGTAAGTTGACCTGACCTGGTCAACACTAATATGAGGCGAAGCTTATTGACGAGACAAGCACGATGGCGTCAAAATGATTGCCTTGTAGTTATTAGGTAAAAAGCTATTCGTGATAAACGTTTTTTTAACAAGCCTTTTTGACATTTGATGAGCTCTGGAGCCTAAACTGTTGACCTGAGCTCAAATTCGAAGACATCATAGCGAATGCATTTTTCAAGAGATTTCTATTGCTTTTTCCGTTTGTTCCTAGCTATCATAGTTCCTGTGATATCGGGGAGTTTCTGGAGAGAGGTCCTAAAACTTGAAAATCTGACCTTTGATGACCTCTGGTGACCTCAATATGGACTTGAGGAAAAAACATCTAAAGTACCTTCGAATCTGCTTCTTGGGAGCTTTTGAACGTTTTTTCCGCGTCTTTCTAGCTCTTTTAGTTATCGAGTTAAAGGCGTGGGGTCCCAGGACAGTGAAATACACTGTCCTGACAGTGGACCTTCATTGAAAATGCACTAGCACCCCGGCCCGCCCCCGGGGGAATCGACTGTCCGGAGTTCCCGCGCCGGGCCGGGGTGAGGCGTTTAGACGCCCCCCCCCCCCCCTAAGGTTTTTCGAGGATAGCAAAACAACGGCTGCACGCAGCGCCGCCGTTTTTGGCACATCTGTTAAGACATCAATTGCCTTGTGACACCCCATATTGTACACATTTTGATCACGGGTCATCGCAGGTCAGGTCAGCAGACCAGGTCACGTGACCCTAACTCCAAAAAAAAGTGTGCGGTCGTACCACAGCCACAGTTTTTGGCCGATCGATTTGGTACTTACAGGATTTCATAAGGGTAATAGTACCTACAATTCGTTCATCTCGGATTTTGTATATCGTTGACCTAAGGTTGGGTCAATTTCGTGACCTCCCCATTATAAGTCAATGGGGAAATATTCAAACGCTTCCTATTCTGAGGATACGCATGATATCAGCCCAATTCCTTCTGGATCATGTTATTATAGGCCATTCTTGAAGACCCAGGTGCTTTTTTGGTTCAGTGACCCCACGTGTTGAATCTATCGTCCGGATGTTTTCTTTCGCCGGATTTTTTGTTTTAATGTAATTTATTATTATTGGCAATGAAGAGCTGAAACGCAACTGCTAATAAAAAAGTAAATGTACATACATACTGACGTGATGAATATGATGATTAAATGAATAATACATCTGAAGTGGTTTTGACGATCAGTATTTATAAGGACATGATAGCTTTAAAAAAGTATAAAAAAAAGTAAACAAAAATAAAATAAAAAGTATTTATTTTTAGTAAATTTTCACAGAAATGACATAGTAATGATTTTTGCTGGCATTTTGACCCCGAGTACTTCATGAGAAGGAACATTTTGTCCCCGACCTTATCCATAAGGACAGAACACTTTACCACCCCTGGTGTCACTCCTGGTGCGCCTGCGATGCCCAGATTGCGTATTTGGGGGCAAAACTAGTGCGCCTGCGCCTTCGGCGCAGGGGCGCCAATTTCCATTGTGGGGGGGGGGGGGGGCTGCCAGCCCTGTCCCCCCTGGATCCGCCCCTGACTGTAGATCTTCTTTCCTCGGAACAGTAAGATTGCCGGCGTGACATCTCACTACTCTCTCCGTGTCTACCTATTTACCTCCATATCTACCTATTTACCTCCGTGTCTACCTATTTACCTCCGTGTCTACCTATTTACAGAACATGGGGCTTAACGATTATGCGACTGTCGTCACTAGTCAGGGTCTCTCGCGCTGGCCCAAACAGGGAAACCGAATGACCTTGCCAGTAGGCAGACTAGAACCCGGAACCCATGGATTCCGAGGCCAATCCTCCACCATCTGAGTCACCCAGACCCCGCGAAGCCATTAAGAACACATTATTCGATAGAGGCTGTCCACGCTTTTTACTATATGAACGCTTTAGGAGCACTATTATACCAGTAAGGCGCCATAGTTGGCGATGAACGAGCGAGCGCGAAGGAAATGTATGGGGAATTTCAACTCGATCGGGCAAGTAGTTTCTGATATACAAAAAAAGGTGCGCACGTGCGCACGTGCAGAGGCACCCACCTTTGACTTGTGGGAAAGTGGGGGCTGAGAGGTCCCTAACCACACACCAAATTTGAACACAATCGACTCAGCCGCTCCTGAGATACAGAAGAGCGGTGTGCATGTGCGCACGTGCAGACTGCAGAGGCACCCATCCTGACTTGTGGGAAATTGGCGGATGAGAGGTCCCTAACCACACACCATATTTGAACACAATCGGCTCAGCCGTTGCTGAGATATAGCATAGGGGTGTGCACGTGCGCACGTGCAGTCACCCCACCCCTGAGTTGTGTGAAAGTGGCGGCTGAGGGGTCCCTAACCACACACGAAATTTGCACATAGTCTGCCCAGACGATGCGGAGTTATTGCGAGAAAATACTTTTCAACACGACCTCACGCGGCACGCGGCACGCGCAGTGGTAGTCACCCGCATGAGTAGGTACTGATCTCAAATAGGGTATGTTAGATGGGGCTGCTCAGTAAAGAAGTCCACTTGTCAATCGGACGTGCGGTTGCAGAGATATGAGCTTCTCAAAAGCGTCGCCACGGGTCGGGTCGGGTCGGTAATTATGTGCATTTCCATTCTTCTAAAAGTCGGCGTCAGTTGAACGGTCAACCTCGGGACAGGACAGGACAGGACAGGGCTCGTGACTTTCACCTGGGAATTTTGGGTCGATCACAGAGTACGAAATGTGTTGATATTTTTGGAATTAGGTTTGTCTGTCCCTGAAGGCCACATTCGTGGCTATATCCTTCCAACCGTGGAGACGCTGCTTTGGCAAAGAGTGCTTGAGCTCGTCACCCACCGTGACAACTTGGGCTTCAGGGCTTCTTCAGGGCGATAAGAAGGCTTCTTCAGGGCGATAAGAGGGCGTCTTCAGGGCGATAAGTGGGCGTCTTCAGGGGGTGATAAGTGGGCGTCTTCAGGGCGATAAGTGGGCGTCTTCAGGGAGATAAGTGAGTGTCTTCAGAGCGATAAGTGGGCGTCTTCAGGGGATAAGTGGGCGTCTTCAGGGGATAAGTGGGCGTCTTCAGGGCGATAAGTGGGCGTCTTCAGGGCGATAAGTGGGCATCTTCATGGGCAATAAGTGGCGTCTTCAGGGCGATAAGTGGTCGTCTAACGTCTTCACAGGGCGATAAGTGGGCGTCTTCAGGGCGATAAGTGATCCCGCACTCCCGTGCAATCCACTCGCCTTTTACCCAACGTGCCGCCTGTGTCTCAGCGCGCTACCCGGGCAAAGCTGGTTGCGCTGGAGCTAGGTGCCGCCTGTGCCTCAGCGCGCTACCCGGGCAAAGCTGGTTGCGCTGGAGCTAGGTGCCGCCTCTGTCTCAGCGCGCTACCCGGGCAAAGCTGGTTGCGCTGGAGCTGGAGCTAGGCCAACTGTTTCTCTGCCAAGCCAATGTCCTACCGGATGTTCTAACTTCTACCTCGCAGTCTCGTCATAGAAAAGGGTCTGCCGCTGCATTCAGCAGCCCTTGAACACGCAGCGGGTTTATTAACCAGCTCGATAGCGCTAAAAAGTGACGACATGGTTATCAGCTATCACTGCTGCCTACACATCTTAGGTGTTGTATTTAGCCCCAGACCTCTGTTAACTCCCGCACCATGTGTTCGGACAGGTGGAGACGGCGGGCCCGAGTCCCGGATGGACATGGCGGACATTGGGAACCTTCTGGATTCAGACGGTAACCTGCAGAACGAGCTGCTGGTGTTCGCGTTCGTCGCCACGCTGCTGGCCACCATACCGATCCTGCTGGGCAACGAGTTCGACGTCAATGTCGGCCTGCGGCGGCGGCGGCGAGACCTCTCCGCGAACGAGAGTCCCGCGCTGCTACTGACATCTGGCGGCCAAACGCTGCTGTCATCTACAGACAGTGCTGAGCAGCGGTTGGAGACGTTGGGGGCAGTGTGGGCAGAGGCGCGAAGAAATAAGGGGAAATTCGTACAGGCAAGCAATGATCCACAGCTTCACATAAGCTGAATACATCTTTAAATTATCACAGTGTTTCTGGAAAAGTATGTTTGTCATCGCTTCAAATTGCTATGTTTGTGAACAGCTATGCTTATTGTTTATAGAATTGCCAAGGGTGGCGCCACGGATTTTCGGTTGAGGTCAACTTCCTAGCAAAAGACCCTTTGGCCAAAAAGGACCCATTTCCATAAAGGACCCGATTTTATAGTTACAAAAAATACATGCACTATACCATGCATTGTATTGTACATTCAGAAAGGACATTCAGTATACCGAAGAGCCGGATCCCTGTGTGTCCGGAGAAGCCAGGATTTTCCGAGAGGGCCTCGGCAGGCCTGATAAGAATAAAACAAACTTCCCGACGTGACCCGACCCTCGTCCCTCGTCCAACGTGAGAGGGCCAGCAGCTTTCTGAGGAGGCCTTCGAACAGCCTTCGAAATATATCAGATGGCGGCTGCCTAGCCTAAGAGGGCACTTAGCCTTTTAAAGGCCCCAAACTTGCCCGGAGGGCCTCAGTAAGCATCATGAGTTCCGTTACTGGCTTCCCATGGCCAGAATGACCCTAACAGGGAGAACCCTCAGTCTATAGGGGAACAGGCTGGTCGCGGTGGAGTGCGGACGTGACAGCTCGATACGAATTTGGCGCGTAGGATCAGGGAGTATACTAGTTAGGGTTAGGGAGTTAGCTAATTGTTAGTTAGGTATAGTAAGAGTTGTTGGCTAATTGTATGAAGGGTTAGGGACTGTGACTTAGACACCTGGCTGATATTGTTCATTGTACATTTGCAAATTTGTGGTTGCAGTAGCAGCCACCTTTGCCTCAACACCCACAAGCTGACATACACGACTTGGCTTAGACACACAAACCCTATCTACACTTAGGATAGAAGTTGGGGAGTTCAGGGCAGTTATGGCTGACCTAGACAAAATCCAGGAACTTGTCAGCATTGCTGTTAAGAAGGAAACAGAATCACTCAGAAATGAGATCGAGAAACTGAAAACCGAAAATGTTGATCTAAAAAAACAGATGCAGGAACTTGATCGCATGATAGACACAAACGAACAATATTCCAGGAAGTCCTCTCTTATCCTATCTGGAGGAGGCATCCCAGATCCATCCAGCGACAGGGAGGAAACTACCTCTGAGATAAGGGCAGCCACTTCAGCTGCTATTGAAAAGCAGCTGAAGGTCAAAATTCAGGGAGGGATCATGGCGTGCCACCGCCTACGAAACAAAAACAGAGTGCTGGTGAAATTCCAGGACCTGGCAGACCGCGATGCAGTCTACCAAGCCCGCTTTGGACAGATGGGTGGAGACAGGGACAAAACCATGATGGTGCACGAAAACCTGACTGAAAGGAGGGCAGCTCAAATCCGAGTCCTGGGCAAACTTCGCTTTGATCAGGAGATAACAAACTACCACACTCGAAATGGAAACATTTTTACCAGGATCTCACCGGACAGGAAGTATGCAAAGATAGAGCCAACCTACACAAAGGAGGAGATCATGCAGGCACTGGAAAACACTGAGCCACAACTGTACAACAGACAGGGACAACCAAACAAACCACAGAACACAAGGAACATCCAGGGACCATCTGACAGACCGAACAGTGCAAACAGGAACAGTCAACGCATTGAGGACCTTGTGGTGGCCAACTCACGACAGACTCGACATCAAGCTAAAGTAGCAGGAGAGTCGAGGCCTACCAGAACCGAAGTGTGAATGCCAGTCCAAATCCTCTTCCCAAACTCAACTCAACCAGTGACCACAAACTCCTAGCTACACAGTTGCGGCTACTGGATTCTAAGGAGCCAGCATAGATAAGAGCACAACACCCACCTGATGCATAATTAAGCACACCTGGTTGGAATAGTTTTTGGCTTAAAACAGATCACATTGATCAACCAAATGTCGCCCAGGCACTCATCCGTCAGCTCTGCTTTTCAGCGTTTGGAGCTGCATGGATGTGCGTAGAATGAATGTGTGTGTGTGTATGACAAATGAAAGTGCTGAAATATGCACCTTACCTGGCAGAAAGGCCTTTTTAACCATGGAGACTGGGCGAAAAAAAAACAGTTCCATCTTGGAGCACATACCAGCAGCAACAGATGCAGGCTGAAATTCCTTCCAGGTATATAAAGGTTGCTGAACATCATCTATGGTGAGGATTAGTGCCAACTATAAATGCCAAAAGTAAACTGGTGTATCCTTCCTCAAACTTGAGTGTTGCCCCTGCCCACTAACCACCCAATATTCAAGGCACTCAGAGCTCGGAGTTTGTATGACCTCAATCTCACTCACCCTGCTGCTGTCAGCTGTGCTGTGCCTGAATTGAAATCAAAATCTGAGGAATGCAACCATGACTGTTCCTGAACTCAGGCACTTGTCTTTCTCACCTCACTCATGCTAACAAACATAACATGGTTAGAAGGTTGCCTCATAACATAACATAACATAGCATAACATGCACCATATGCCATGCACATTATGCACATCATATCATCACTAACACTTGCAGCTGCAGGTTTACCCAAGGTGTCTTGCCCACATGCCCAATCAAGCTGCATGATGCGCCCACAGTGGATAGAAATGTGGATGCGGTGGATGCGCCCATTCATTAAATGTTTACTACGGATGCGCGTGCGTGACTGCGTAGTGATGATACTGATATCCTGATTATTGCGAGTAAGCTCACTCTTGGAAATACATTCCGTCTTTTGTCAGTTGTCAAGTTTAAATAAAGATACCCAAAACTCTATTGCATTTGACATTTTGTATAATAAATATTAACATATATTGAATAGTGCTGCAACTATCCACGAGGATTTTTCTCTCAACTCTGGCCTTGAACTTCCCAACAGACAACAACCAAACTTTCGTTTTTGTGTTTCCTCTTTCATTTGTAACCTCTTCACCTCGTCACTTTCCTTTTCACGTGATGGACTCGACGTCTCAGTTTACCACTACCCAACATTTCAATCCCCTCAACCCGAGTGAAAACAAAACCACATTTGTGGGGGGAGATTTGAATGTTAACCTTCTAAACTTTGATACTGAAAACCAAGATAGTCACTTTGTAAATATGATGCTTTCAAACAAAATGATACCAACTATTGGCAAACCCACACGAGTTGCTGGTCAAAGCGAAACTCTCATTGACAATATATATATACAAACACAGATCAAATAATATATTCTGGGGTAATTCTCAACAATGAGATCAGTGACCACTTTCCTGTGATCAACCTGACAAATGTACAAATAGAAATCACTAACCCAAAGCCAAAACAAACCCACAAGCCACATATTACATGCAATCGTGCAGTTCAATTTTCATCATTTCTTGCAAATCATTTTGTAAACTTTGATCAGTTAAATGATGTTGATGAAACATGTGAATACTTGATTGACACAATTCAAAGTAATATAAGTGTGTTTCCCCCCCCCCAAACCTTGTTCTAGGAAAATAACACACAAGCAGCCCTGGATGACCCCAGCACTGCTAATATCTGTGAACAAAAAAAGCACACTATACAAATCATACCTGAAGAACAGAAACCCTCACAATCTACTTCAGTACAAAGAATACAAGAATGTCCTCACAAAGCTGATTCGCTTTGCCAAAAAAACATTATTATCAAAACCAGTTAGACAAACATAGATATGATGGGAAAAGGACTTGGGATATACTCAAGGAAGTTCTCGGAACAAGTTCACACTCCCCATCACCACACTGCTTAATGCAAGAGGGGGTTCTGACAACTGACCAAGAGGAAGTCTGTGAAATCTTCAATGAGTTCTTTGTGGAAGTTGGACCCAAAATCAATGCTAGCGTAGAAAAAAGCAACTGTGACCCATTATCATTTTTCCCTGCAAATAACAGTAGTATATTTTTGTTACCAACAGATGAGGATGAAATCAACTATTATAGCAGAAATGAGGCAGTCGTCTTCGGGGGAAGATGGCTTATCAGTCTCAATCATAAAGGCTCTGTCTCAGTCACTGTTAAAACCTTTGGCACATGTCATTAACCTAAGCATGACACAGGGTAAATTTCCAAATAATCTCAAATCAGCTCTTGTCATACCCATATTCAAAAGTGGAGATAGAACAATTCCTCAGAACTATAGACCAATTTCAATTCTCTCCAACATATCTAAAATCTTTGAAAAAGTAATATACAAGAGAATGTATAATTTCTTAGAATCACAAAACATCATTTCTCCCACACAATTTGGGTTCAGACAACAACATTCTACTGAACATGCCTTGATCCACTTTGTGGACTTTGTTACCAAAGCCCTTGAGGATGATAAACATGCCTTTGGAGTATATCTAGACACAAAAAAAGCATTTGACAGTGTCAATCATTCATTGCTTGTGAATAAACTATCACAGTATGGGATGAGGGGAAATGTGCAGAACTTATTGAAGATTACATGACAAATAGAACCCAAAAAGTAAAGATGAATGATTCATTATCAACACCCAGGCAAATCACATGTGGTATACCTCAGGGATCTGTCCTTGGGCCATTGCTGTTTTTAATTTACATAAATTATCTAAATAGTATATCACAAAATATGAAAGTCATTACATTTGCAGATGATACTAATCTATTCCTAAGTGATCAAAACTATGAGAATCTGGAAGCTAAAATGAATTGTGAGCTTCAGTTAATACAAACATGGTTCGCAAGTAACAAACTGAAGCTTAATGTTGATAAAACCAGCTTCCAGGTCTTCTCAAAGTTGAAAAATCCAGTGTTACCCGAACTTAAAATCAACAATATGGTTATCAAGCATACACCAACAGTTAAATTCTTAGGACTACTCGTTGACTCTGAATTGACTTTCAAAGCACACATAAAGAAACTTTGCACAAAATGTCGTGTCGCGACCTCTAGCGGTTGGCGCACAAGCCCTAGTACCGTTAGGACGCTGCAGATGGCGCACCTATGGCCCAGCACGGCGCGCGGCAGTCAGGCAGCGGCCAGCGTAGCGAGCGTACGTGCTACTGTAACGACCAAGAATATACGTCCAAAACCATCGCAGTCTGTCGGCGGGACAACAGGAAGCGGAGCGATCGGCCACAGCGGGGGACCCTCGGGTTCACGCTGCAACACCTGGCGACGAGTATTCGAACTCAGACGTGCAACAGCGGCGGCGACGCGCGGTGGACTGTGCGTGCCGGACGAGTGGTCGGAACGGTGCGTGTGCGGCGCGGAGTGTGTGGCGGACGCTGGGCAGTGACGTGGTGTGGAGCGGGTGGCAGTTTGCCGGATACCCAGGTGCTCCAGGGACCCGGTCGGTAGGCCACAGATACCCCGTGGTGGCTGCGGCGAAAGTGGCGAGCGACCGCCATTTTGCCGGAAGCCGGTGGCGCCGCGGCGCGGCAGTGGCGGGAACTGGTGGGTGACGTCATCCAGCTGACGTCATCGCGCGCCAGCTGTTCGCGCGCCAGCTGACTCGCGGACGTAAACAACAATGGCGGCGTCCATGCTGCCGGGGGTGGACAGGTTTGTGATGGGCGGCGACTTCGGCCGGTGGCTGGACAGCGTGGAGCTGTACCTGGAGGCCATCGAGGTGACGGCCGAAGCGCGGAGAAAAGCCATCCTGCTCCACCTCATCGGACCTGATATACAGCAGGTGTACCCCACCCTGCCAGAGCCGGCGGGAGTGGAGGGGGGCGGGGCCTATGCGGTGTGCAAGGCCAAGCTAACGGCCTACCTCGCCCCAGCCCGCAACACCATTGCGGAGAAGCTGGCCTTACAGACTGTAAAGATGGGGGCGGGTGAAAACTTTGACGCCTACCTGGCCAGGCTGCGGGTGGCCGCGAGCCGCTGTGGCTTCCCGTCCCAGTCCGTTGACAAGGAGGTCCGGGACCAGTGCCTGGCTGGGACCCACGGAAAGCTGCAGGAGCGCTTGCTACAGCGCGCCGCAGAGAAGGGCGAGGAATTAACCCTACAAGATGTGGTGATGGCGGCGGCGGCAATGGAGCGGACCCAGGCCCTCATTGCTCAAATGAGGGGCCCCGGCCCTGCAGCTGAGCCTGTCCAGCTGGTGGCAGGGGGCGGCAGGGGGTGCTTCAGGTGTGGCCAGATGGGTCACTTCAAGGCCCAGTGCCCTCAGAAAACATCACGGGAGCAGCAGCGTGCACATCCTCAGTGGCAGCGGCGGGAGCCTGTGTGCTTCCGCTGCAGGAAACCAGGGCACTTCAAAAAGGACTGCACCGACCGGGCTGGCACCAGGAGGGTCCAGGAGATTGAAGCTGACCCAGAAGTTGGTCAGCTGGACCTGTGGAACGTGGAGGGTCGGAACCATGCGGCTCCACAGGAGGTGACCCTCGAGGTTAACGGAATGCCCATGTCCTTCATAGTGGACACAGGCAGCCCTGTCACCATTGTAGGGGCCAACGCCAAGGTCCCTGGCCTGCGCCTGCAGTCGTCTAATCTGTCGCTGTCGTCCTACACTGGACATACCATCCCGATCAAGGGGGAGGGGATGGTGCAGGTGCGGCACGCCCAGGGTCAGGGCAAGCTGAGGCTGGTGGTCGCAGACCTGCAGAAAGCCACCAACCTGCTGGGCCGAGACTGGGTGTCAGCACTGAAGCTGGTGCCACGACAGGTACTGCAGATGGAAGAGAGGCAGAAGTTGGGTGAGGTCCTGGCGAAGCACGAGGAGGTGTTCAGTGCCGAGCTGGGCAAAATCCCCATAAAGGTGAGCCTGAAGCTCAAGCGAGGGGCGAAGCCTGTGTACCGGAAGGCCAGACCGGTGCCCTTCGCGCTCCAACCTCTGGTGGAAAGAGAGCTGGACCGTTGGGTGCAGGAGGGAGTTGCAGAGAAGGTGGAGGCCGGCAAGTTCAGTGGCTGGGGCACTCCTCTGGTGCCTATCCCGAAGCAGGATGGGGTGAGACTCTGTGCAGACTATAGAGTCACTGTAAACCAGCAGCTGGAGGCCATGAAGCACCCCCTGAGGACACCTGAAGAGCTGTTCGCAAGCATCCAGGGCAAAAGATTTGCCAAACTGGATTGCAGAAGCGCCTACCAACAGTGTGAGCTCACGGAGGAGTCGAGGGACCTGACTACTGTGACGACGCAGCAAGGAGCATATCGCATGAACCGCCTGCCGTACGGCATAGCCACCTGCGGTGCTCTGTTCCAGTCCGTCATCGACCAGGTGACTGATGGTCTGGACGGGGTGGTGTGCTACCTAGACGACCTGCTGGTGACGGCTGAGTCACAGGAGCAGCTGGTCGAGCGGCTGGACAAGGTGCTGGAACGACTGAAGGCCAATGGGGTGCGTCTGAAGAAGGAGAAGTGTGTGTTCAATGCTGAAAGTGTGACCTACCTGGGCTGGGAGGTCACTCCGACAGAGCTCAAGCCGCTGAAGCACAAGACAACGGCGGTGATGGAGGCGCCTGAACCATCCAACGTCTGTGAGCTGAAGTCGTTCATCGGATCCATCAGCTACTACCAGAGACTGCTACCGGAGTTGGCGACCACCCTGACGCCGCTCTACGCGCTACTGAAGAAGGACGTGCGGTGGCGCTGGACGGCGGACTGCTCGGCGGCGGTCAGCAAGGTGAAGAAGATGCTGTCCTCCGCGCCGGTGCTGATGAGGTACAACCCCGCGCTGCCTCTGAAGCTGGTAACTGACGCCAGCTCAACTGGGCTGGGAGCTGCTCTGTTCCAGGTGACGCCAGATGGACTGGAGCGGCCGGTGGTCTACGCCTCACGGACGCTGACTCCGACAGAGCGCAAGTACGCTCAGGTCGAGAAGGAGGCGGCCGGAGTCTCCTTCGGCATCCGGCGGTTCCATCAGTTCCTGTTCGGACGACAGTTCACGCTGGTGGTGGACAACAGAGCGCTGTCCAGGATCCTGAGCCCGGACCGGGAGCTGCCGTCGCTCGCGGCCGCTCGAATGCAGCGGTACGCCCTGCAGCTGGCCGCCTACCAGTACCAGGTGGAGCTGCGCCGGACGGAGGAAATGAGAGTGGCCGACACGCTCTCGCGGCTGCCGGTGCCAAACCCGGCGGAAGAGGCCGCAGCCGTCCGGGAGGAGGCAGACGGGCGCTGGGGCAGCGTTCTGCACCTGATGGAGGGCGGGCCGGCGTTGACAGCGAGGGACATCGCTGCGGCGACCCGCCGGGATCCAGTGCTGGCGCGGGTCCTGGCGGCGGTCAGGTCCGGCTGGGACGCGGTCGTCGATCCCGACCTCGTGCCGTACAAGACGCGCCAGGAGGAGCTCTCCACGGACGCGGACTGCGTGCTGTGGGGAGGCCGGGTGGTGATACCGGCGGCTCTCCGCACCCAGATCAAGTCTGAGCTACATGAGGGACACTGCGGCGGTGTTCGGATGAAACAGCTGGCCCGGCGCTTCGTGTGGTGGCCAGGATTGGACGCGGAGCTGGAGGCGGCGGCCAGGGACTGCGCGGCGTGCGCAGCCAAGCGTGCCGCGCCGCCCCACGCCGTCCGTCACCCATGGGAACCGGCCGGCGGTCCGTGGGAGCGCGTCCACGTCGACTTCGCTGGGCCGCTCCTCGGATACAGCTACCTGGTGATGATGGACAGCTACACCAAGTGGATAGAGGTGCTGGCCATGAAGTCGACGACGGCTGAGCGGACGGTGGCGGCCATGCGTAATGTGTTCGCCCGGCTGGGACTCCCGGTGCAGCTAGTGAGCGATAACGGCCCTCAATTCGCCTGTGAGGAGTTTGCCACGTTCATGACGGCAAACGGCATCAGACACACGCGCGTGGCGCCGTACCACCCAGCGTCCAACGGACTGGCGGAGCGAGCTGTCGGCACGCTGAAGGGCAGCTTGAAGGCGGCCACGGCGGCCGGTGTCTCCGCGGAGCGGGCGCTGGCGAGGTTCCTGCTGGCCTATCGTTCGACCCCACACGCCGTGACGGGGCGGACGCCGGCAGAGCTGATGTACGGCCGGAATCTGCGCACCCGACTCAACCTGCTGGTGCCCAGCGCAGACGCCACCCTGCGAGCGGCGAGAGTAGATCAGCAACTGGCGGCGGGAGGCCGTGTACGCGAGTTCAGACTGGGAGCGGCGGTGTGGACTCGAGCGTACGGCGGCCGCCAGAAGTGGATCCGCGGCAAAGTGGTGGCGCGGCCGGGGCCAGTGTCGTACGAAGTCGACATCGGCGACGCAGTGTGGTCCCGACACGCCGACCAGTTGCTGGCAGCGGGCGACCGAGAGACCGCTGATGACGCCACAGCCCCGGCCGACAGCGACACCCGCGGTGCCGCGGAGTGGGCAGGCCGAGAAGCCGGACGCGCCGCGCCCGGGCGTCACCACGGAGCTGGCGGTGGCGGAGCAGCCGGAGCTGGCGGTGGCGGAGCAGCCGGAGCTGGCGGTGGCGGAGCAGCCGGAGCTGGCGGAGCAGCCGGAGCTGGCGAAGGCGGAGCAGCCGGAGCTGGCGGAGGCGGAACAGCCGGAGCTGGCGGAGGCGGAGCAGCCGGAGCTGGCGGAGGCGGAGCAGCCGGAGCTGGCGGTGGCGGAGCAGCCGGAGCGGGCGGAGGCGGAGCAGCCGGAGCTGGCGGTGGCGGAGCAGTCGGAGCTGGCGGTGGCGGAGCAGCCGGAGCTGGCGGTGGCGGAGCAGCCGGAGCTGGCGGAGGCGGAGCAGCCGGAGCTGGCGGAGGCGGAGGAGCTGGAGCTGGCGGAGGCGGATCAGCAGGAGCTGGAGCTGGCGGAGGCGCGTCAACCGGAGCTAGAGCCGGCGGAGCTGGAGCCGACGGAGCTGGAGCCGACGGAGCTGGAGCCGACGGAGCTGGAGCTGACGGAGCTGGAGCCGACGGAGCTGGAGCTGGAGCTGACGGCGCTGGAGCCGACAGAGCCAGAGCGACAGACGGCAGTGACCGCGGGGCAGCGCCTGACGCCGGTAGGTGTGTGTCCGGTCGGCTGCGGAAGGCGACCCGCCGGCTAATCGCCGAAATGTAACGCACCCGCCCACGTGCAGTGTAGTTTGAGTTTTGTTTATAATGCATTCGAGGGCGGCGTGTCTGGGTAAAGTGTATTTAGATTATTCAGGGAGAATTCAGCTATCGGTTAGCGTTATTCATTTATGTTTGTGTTTGCGCGCCAAGGTAGGAGCTAATTAGTTACTTCGTAGGCTATAGTTCGTTGTCATTGGCGGTGGTCGTTCGTGTCTGCGCTCCCGCGACTTTTGAATCTGTTTACAGTGCACCTGGTAAGGGGAGGTAGGGTGTCGTGTCGCGACCTCTAGCGGTTGGCGCACAAGCCCTAGTACCGTTAGGACGCTGCAGATGGCGCACCTATGGCCCAGCACGGCGCGCGGCAGTCAGGCAGCGGCCAGCGTAGCGAGCGTACGTGCTACTGTAACGACCAAGAATATACGTCCAAAACCATCGCAGTCTGTCGGCGGGACAACAGGAAGCGGAGCGATCGGCCACAGCGGGGGACCCTCGGGTTCACGCTGCAACACAAAACTTTGTCAAATCGCAGGCATTGTAAGCAGGACAAGGTGGTACTTGGAAAAGAATCACCTTCTCTTGTTATATAATAGCCTTGTCCTTCCTCATATCAATTACTGCTGCCTGTTATGGGGCTTAAATTATGACACAAACCTTCAATGCATCTTGAAGATACAAAAACGTATAGCCAGAACTATTATGGGGTTGAACTTTAGAGACTCAGTAACATCCAAATTCAAAGAAATCGGAATACTTACTATGCATAGCTTAGTCAAATATAAATCCATTATATTTGCATATAAAAATATAAATAAATCACAACCAATTGTATTAAGGGACATCCTCAATGTCAGAGTACCAAATGTAACCAGAACACAGGATATGTTTGAAATTCCCTTTACTAGATACACATACCGTAAACACACTGCAAGATTTTTCATTCCAGAGACATGGAACTCACTACAACAGCCATGTAACTTAGCAAATAATATGAAATTATCAACACTGAAGTCAAATGTGAAATCCTACCTGCTGCAGAATCAGTGTCGGGCTGAGTAGAATGTGAGTAATGATGTTTATGACTTATCTAAATTTCGGAAGAAGACAATCACTAAGGAGTACTTCCTTCAGAATCTTCACTAGTTTCATTGTATTCCCTTAGACCACTACTCAAATACATTTGTAGAACAACATAATAGTATACATAATAATACAAGAACATAATAGTATCTATAATTATTGATGGTATCACGTATGTGTGCATATGCATATGCATACATGGTTGATGGTATCATACATATATATACATAGTCCAAGTTAGTCAAATGTGTTTTCTTTTCATGAGTTTCATATAAGTAGATCATAGGTAGCTGGTAGGGTCACCCATTCAATGTCGCTGGCTTCGGGGTCCCTACTCGGCAACAAGCTATGCTTAGTTGAGTGGGGTCCACGAAGCACCAGCAAGAAACGCCTGAAAATTGACCAGACTCTGTCCTCTGCCCTGTATGAATGATATCCCCTTTACTAACAGTTAATGAATCCATCCTCATCCTGTCCTGGATGAGGATGAGTGAGGATGATATCCTGCGACGTAGTTGGGGGACAGTCATTTGCTGTTTTCAACAATGAATACTTTTCGCCTTCTTGTATATCACCACATCCTAACACCCAAACTACCTCTCTTCATATGCTTTTTTATTTTTGTTTCCATTTCTTAGCTGGGAGTGCCGCGACATTTTCTCTTTTGTTCTCTGGTGTTAACTTAAAGGGAAATAATGACCTTTTTCCACTAAAATGGAGTTAGCACTTGAAATCGCCAGACGAGATCAAAATATATTGTAAATTCATCACATTTTGCATGAAAACTTTCCTACCGAAAGATATTTCAAGTTAAAGTTGATAAGCGTTCCACACTTTAAACGACCGGTACTTGCACTATTTCTGACCTTTTGTCAAGTACTTTTGGTCCTCATCAAACTGCGGGCTTTTCCCGTATTGTTTTTTTACGCAATGGAGTGGAAAATATATTGTGCGTTCTGCTTGTTGTGATTATATGCCCGGCGATCTTCTAAAACTAACAGCGATTGAAAAAAGTGGCAATAAAATCGGAAGCTCATCGATGCACATCAACGCGGCATAGTTAGTGGTTGCGACCCTCAATTTTTGAAAATCGATTCATTTGTTTTCAACATTAGGAGTTGTGTATAGTTTGTCTGTGGCTGTATATAACACTATGCTTTATTTTATCATGAAAAATAATAATTTTTCCCAAAAAAACTAACGAACAATAACACAAAACTGGCAATTAAATCAGAAGCTCATCGATGCACATCGACGGCGACCTATTTAGCGTCGGCGATTTGTTTACAAAGTCATTGTCATGCTTCTCGGCGCACTTAACCATCTCGGCGCACTTGGCGAGTTGTTCCTGATTAGTATACCCAAGTCCCGTAGCAGGCTTTGTTAATGACGTCACTGGTGCCATTCTTGTGTAGCATTGCAAAATATATCTGATTTCGAGTTGAAAGCTAATTAAAGACTTATTCAAATTATTGTTTTTAAGTTTGAATTTTCTTGTTAATCATTATTAAAGGTATTTAATCACTGTATTTCATAGTAGTTGACACTTCAGAAACTTGTGACGTAATAATATTGTATCCAATATGCATTTCCCTCACCTTTTGCTATTGTGGCGCAGTGCCGAGTGCTTTGCGAATACTAGCTTGCCTGGGGTTCAATTCATTCCGCTCTTATTTTATTCGAGTTGGTATAGTTTGCATGTTGTTGTTATTCATGACTTATACTGATAGTCAGTCATGCATCACGGATGCTTCACGGATTGCTTCACGGATCAGAGCGCTGCTCGAACGCACGCTAGTAGCGCTTTCGTTCTCCATGGCAACCAGGCGTGAGCCAATGAAAAGCCAGAACGTATTCCCTTTCTGGCTTTTGATTGGCTGACGCCTGGTTGCCATGGAGAACGAAAGCGCTACTAGCGGGTGTCCGAGCAGCGCTCAGTTTGATCGGAAATGTCACAGAGCCTCCACAAATGCCGCACTCGATGTTAACAATGGTAGGGAAGGACGAATTTGTCAATGACCTTCATGAAGTACACAAGGTACTTGTTTTGTATTTTTTCCAAACTTACAACTTTGAATTTGGGAATAATTTTATTTAATTCTTAAATTTAAATAAAATAATTTTAAAAACATAGCGGTAGCCTAAGAAATTGTTGCTAACAAAATCAAAAGGTCATTATTTCCCTTTAAGGTGTCGTGCGTCGTTGGGATCGAGGGCGGGGGCACTCCTGGTCACCTATTAATAGGTGGCGGTTAAAAAAATAAAAAATAAAAATAGTGTGCGACATCTGAAGCCTGTTTTGTTCTCGCGTGAGTTCCACGACCGATATTCAGCCGGTGCAGCCGGTGGACAACGTGGCGATTGTATCACGACTGGCCATGGGTGAAACTTTGTATACTTTTGAGGTCCCTCATGGGACCCCATTGTAAAATGTTGGGACCTCATCAGCCATTTTGGGACCTGAATGTTGGAGGCCCGCCCTTCTTAAGATCGGGATAT
The DNA here is from genome assembly GCA_036785665.1 of Chirona hameri. Classification (NCBI taxonomy): domain Eukaryota; kingdom Metazoa; phylum Arthropoda; class Thecostraca; order Balanomorpha; family Balanidae; genus Chirona; species Chirona hameri. The sequence goes on from JAXIVJ010006563.1 coordinate 38,840, forward strand.
ACAAAACGATCCGTGCAGAGAGGAAGCTTCCTCTCCTCTGTGCTGAGTAGGAGGCCCCTCCCCGGTGCTGAGTAGGAGGCCCCTCCTCTCCTCTGTGCTGAATAAGAGGCCCATCCTCTCCTCTGTGCTGAGTAGGAGGCCGTTCCTCTCCTCTGTGCTGAGTAGGAGGCCCTTCCTCTCCTCTGTGCTGAGGAGTCCCCTCCTCTCCTCTGTGCCAAGTAAGAGGCCCATCCTCTCCTCTGTGCTGAGGAGGAGGTCCCTCCTCTCCTCTGTGCTGAGTAGGAGGCCCCTCCTCTCCTCTGTGCTGAGTAGGAGGCCCCTCATCTCCTCTGTGATGAGTAGGAGGCCCTTCCTCTCCTTTGTGCTGAGTAGGAGGCCCCTCATATCCTCTGTGCTGAGTAGGAGGCCCCTCCTCTTCTCTGTGATGAGTAGGAGGCCCCTCATCCCCTCTGTGCTGAGTAGAAGGCCCCTTCTCTCCTATGTGCTGAGTAGGATGCCACTCATCTCCTCTGTGCTGAGTAGGAGGCCCATCAATCAATCAATCAATCAATCAGTTTATTAAACCCCTCCATCAGATGGCTTTTCAGTGGTCATCGTCATGAACAAGAATGAGTTGAATAGAGAAATAAAATACATTGTAAAATACATCGTAAAATACATCGTAAAAACACACTATGATTAAAATCCAATTGCAACTAACTACAGCTTACATCAAAACCTCAGTCACAGTCCTCGCTTGCAAAGAGCCATTTCTTAGCAGCGGTACGAATCGTAATGACAGACTCTGATGTTCTGACGTCGGCGGGCAATCTGTTCCAAGTCATGACTGATCTGTACGCAAATGCACGCTTAGCGGCCTCAGTTCGTACCCTGGGAGCGTGCAGTGCTCCTGCCTCTGAGGCGCGGGTCGTGCGCAGCGACACATCTGAGCGCTTCTGTATTCCTGCAGTCAGGGCGGGCGGCGTCGCAGTCGAACACAACAATCTAGACAGCATTGCCACGTCGCGCTCAGCGATCATACCGTCCACTTTCAGCCATCCAAGCTCTCTCAGGGCAGGTGAAATGTGCTGATTTCTTTTGAAACCAGTTATGATGCGCGCGGCAAAGTTAATAATCTTTTGGACTCTTTTCTTTTGCGTTACGTTACAGCTACCCCATACAGTGAGGCAGTACTGTATGTGGGGGAAAACGAGCGACTTGACCAGAAGTTGTTTTGTTTCACGGGGGATTTTATGCCTCAATTTTGAGAGTCCTACTAGAATGTTAAAGCAACGACGAGTTACTTGAGAAACTTGTTTTTCCCACGTCATGTTGGAGTCCAAAAATAAGCCAAGAATTTTTGCGTGGTCTGACGGCTTTATATCTACGTCCCCAAAGCGTGCGGAAAACTGGTGATGGAGGACACGGCGGGACGATCTTACCAAAAGTAAATCGGTTTTGTTTGGATTAATTTTGAGCCGGTTCTGTGTAAACCAGTCAAGTGCCACTGACATCGTCTGATCGATGCGCTGCTTCATCTCATCTGTGCTGAGTAGGAGACCCCCTCCTCTCCTCTGTGCTGAGTAGGAGGCCCCTCCTCTCCTCTGTGCTGAGTAGGAGGCCCCTCCCCTCCTCTGTGCTGAGTAGGAGGCACCTCATCTCCTCTGTGCTGAGTAGAAAGCCCCTCCTCTCCTCTGTGCTGAGTAGGGGGCCCCTCCTCTCCTTGAGTAGGAGGCCCCTCCTCCCCTCTGTGCTGAGTAGGAGGCCCCTCCCCTCCTCTGTCCTGAGTAGGAGGCCCCTCATCTCTGTGCTGAGTAAAAAACCCTCCTCTCCTATGTGATGAGTAGGAGGCCCCTCCTCTGTGCTGAGTAGAAAACCCCTACTCTTCTCTGTGCTGAGTAGGAGGCCCTCCCTTCCTCGTGCTGAGTAGGAGGCCCGTCCTCTCCTTTTGTGCTGAGTAGGAGGCCCCTTCTCTCCTCTGTGCTTAGAAGGAGGCCCCTCCTCTCCTCTGTGCTGAGTAGGAGGCCCCTCCTCGCCTCTGTGCTGAGTAGGAGGCCCCTCCTCTCCTATGTGCTGAGTAGGAGGCCCCTCCCCGGTGCTGAGTAGGAGGCCCCTCCTCTCCTCTGTGCTGAGTAGGAGGCCCCTCATCTCCTTGAGTAGGAGGCCCCTCCTCTCCTCTGTGCTGAGTAAGAAGCCCCTCCCCTCCTCTGTGCTGAGTAGGAGGTCCCGTCCCTCTTCTGTGCTGAGCAGGAGACCCCTCCTCTCCTCTGTGCTGAGTAGGAGGCCCCTCCTCGCCTCTGTGCTGAGTAGGAGGCCCATCCCCTCCTCTGTGCTGAGTAGGAGGCCCTCCTCTCATATGTGCTGAGTAGGGGCCCCTTCCCTCCTCTGTGCTGAGTAGGAGGCCCATCCTCTCCTCTGTGCTGATTAGGAGGCCCCTCCTCTCCTCTGTGTTGAGTAGGAAGCCCCTCCCCTCCTATGTGCTGAGTAGGAGGCTCCTCCTCTTCTCGGTGCTGAGAAAGCCCTCCTCTCCTTGGTGCTAAGTAGGAGGCCCCTCCTCTCCTCGGTGCTAAGTAGGAGGCCCTTCTTCTCTGCGCTGAGAAGGAGAACCTTCCTCTCCTCTGTATTGAGTAGGAGGCCCCTCATCTCCTCTGTGTTGAGTAGGTGGCCCCTCTTCTCTTCTGTGCTGAGTAGGAGGCCGCTCCTCTCCTCTGTGCTGAGTAGGAGGCCCTTCCTCTCCTCTGTGCTGAGTAGGAGACCCCTCCACTTTTATGTCCTGAGTAGGAGACCCCCTCCTCTCCTCTGTGTTGAGGAGGCCCCTTCTCTTCTCTGAGCTGAGTAGCAGGCCCCTGCCCTCATCTGTGCTGAGTAGGAGGTCCCTTATCTGCTCTGTGGTGAGTAGGAGGCCCCTCCTCTCCTCTGTGCTGAGTAGAAAGCCCCTACTCTCCTCTGTGCTGAGGAGGAGGCCCCTCCTCTCCTCTGTTATGAGTAGGAGGCCCCTCTTCTCCTCTGTGCTGAGGAGGAGGCCCCTCCTCTCCTCTGTGCTGAGTAGGAGGCCCCTCCTCTCCTCTGTGCTGAGTAGGAGGCCCCTCCTCTCCTGTGTGCTGAGGATGAGGAGGCCCCCTCTCCTCTGTGCTGAGTAGGAAGCCCCTCCCCAAAATATATTGGTTAAAAAATGTAGCCCGTCACATTGTCTATCGATTGCATGCTTGTCGATTTCTTTGGTTCTGTGGTTTTCTCAAATCCTGTCGTCGCAGATTTAGTCGTAGATATATGGGTACGTTTAATTCGATCTGATCTCATGGTCAAACGGTGACCTTGAGAAAAAATATCAAAATGCGTAAATGGAGTTTTTTTGATGGTCTATCTATTGCATTAGTTTTTAGGATTATCAGTCTTCAAATTGTTGGAAATTTTGGGTACCCCAGATTTTGACCTGATCTCAAGGTCAAACCGTGACCTTGAGATACAAATATAAAATGCGTTAATGGAGTTTTTGATGGTCTATCTATTGCATTAGTTTTTGGGATTCTTAGTCTTCAAAGTTTTGAAAATTTTGGGTACCCCAGATTTTGACCTGATCTGAAGGTCAAACGGTGTCCTTGAGATAAAAATATATTTGTTAAAACATGTAGCCCGTCATATTGTCTTCGATTGCATACTTGTCGATTTCTTTGGTTTTGTTGTTTTCTCAAATCCTGTCCTCACAGATTTAGTCGTAGATACATGAGTACATTTAATGAGACCTGATCTCAAGGTCAAACGGTGACCTTGACACAACAATATTCGAATGCGTAACTGGAGTCTTTTTAATTATCTATCTATTACATTAGTTTTTAAGATTCTCGGACTTCAAATATTCCCAAATTTGGTGTACCCCAGATTTGGACTTGATCTCAAGGTCAAACGGTGACCTTGAGAGCACAATATCTTTGTTAAAAAATGTAGCCCGTCACATTTCTATCGATTGCAGACTTGTCGATTTCCTTGCTTTCGTGGTTTTCTGAAATCCTGTCATCGCAGATTTAGTCGTAGGTATATGGGTAAGTTTAATGAGACCTGATCTCAAGGTCAAACGGTAAACTTGAGATACAAATATCCAAATGCGTAAATTGATACTTTTTTTGGTGGTCTGTCTATTGCATTAGTTTTTGTGATTCCCAGTCCTCAAATGTTTGAAAATTTTGGGTACCCCAGATTTTGACCTGATCTCAAGGTCAAACGGTGACCTTGAGAGCAAAATAGCTTGGTCAAACAATGCAGCCCGTCATATTGTCTATCGATTGCATACTTGTTGATTTCTTTGGTTTTGTGGTTGTCTCAACTCCTTTCGTCGCAGATTTAGTCGTAGGTATATGGGTACGTTTAATGCGACCTGATCTCAAGGTCAAACGGTGACCTTGAGATACAAATATGAAACCCTTAAATGGATTCATTTTGATGGTCTATCTATTGCGTTAGTTTTTGGGATTCTCAGACTTATTTTTTTCCAAATTTGGGGTACCCCAGATTTTTACCTGATCTCAAGGTCAAACGGTGACCTTGAAAGAAAAATATAAAATCCGTAAATGGAGACTTTTTGATGGTCTATCTATTGCAATAGTTTTGGGGATTTTTGACATCGATGATAAACGAATTGGACCTCAAAGACACTTTGCCTCTGCCGTTAAGCCCATCAATCCACTGGAACCTCCCGAGTGGGCTGGAAGCCCAAGAAGGTTGGAGGCCCCTGACAACGGAGGCCCCATGGAGGTTTGGGACCCCAATGACATTTCCAAAGTTTCACCCATGCGACTGGCCTTGGCCCCGCCGCGCCGCACGAAAGGTTAGGAATAATTGTAGGTGCAATTTTTCGGTTCGCTAACCAGCTTGCGAGGGCAGCAGAACAATGCTTTTCCCGTTCATGACTTCTCACTCAGACTTTCAGAATCGTAATAGGAATTGTAATCGATCGTTGGAGTATTGATGAACATCGACAATCTATTGTGCAACAGCTTAAAAACGATAGTCTGAAGTACCCAATACCCATCTCCAAAGCATATTTCATCGAAGTTTGTATCGGAATTAAATCGATATTCAGCTGTACATCTCATGTCCCATGTCTCAAGCTTAGCCTATGCCATGCCTGTTACAGGATATAAATTCCTTAATGTATTTGAAGCCTTCATGTACGAAATACTGACGAAATACTTATGACTGAATTATGAACCCGTAAATCGCCTAAATTGGGTCGGGAGTCGAGCAGGCGGTTCTTAACACGCGCGCGGCCGGGGGTCTGTGCCAGCCACGAACGGCCGAGGGCCCGGGGGATTTCAGCCCCCCCCCCTAAGATCTAGAAAACCACGCAACGTAACGACAAGCGGAAAACGGTGCTAGATAGCCCGAGACAAGCTCTATCGAAAGTATATTTGTCTTTTTGTTTACGTCAGGTCAATACTGAAGTCACCAGAGCTTATCATAGGTCAGATTTTCCAGTTTCAGGACTTCGCTCCAGAAACCCCCAAATATTTCAGGAACTGTGATAGCTAAGAAGAAACAGGAAAAAGCAAACGAGAGCTTTTGAAGAATTAAATCACCATTGTGTCCTTATATTTTAGCTCAAATCAATAGTTTAGGCTCCAGGGGTCATCAAAGGTCAAAAGGATTATTTTTGGGCAAGGCAGTTTTTCGCAAATCACATTTTATCTAATAAAGATAGAGCAATAATTGTGACGCCATCGTGTTTGTCTCGTCAGGGCACTTCGAATTACATTCATGTTGACTAGGTTAGGTCAACTTATAAATTTGACCTCGGGTCAAGGTCAAGTGGTGACCCAAGTAGGTCATGTTGCATATTGGGGGACGTGTCTCGATGAGGCAAACATATTGAAACCAGTTTCACTTTTTTATCTTCATTTTGTCGCGAGTTATTGACAAAAAAAGTGTTGGTGACCTCAGATGACCTGAGAGCTCTGACCCTGTATGCTCTGAGAGAGCTCTGACCTGAGAGCTCTGACACTGAACAAAAATTGCACATGGGTCACCAGAGGTGAAAAAAATTTCCGACGCGCCAACGCACGTCGGTGTCAGTTGATTGTGTACCGCCGTACCGTGAGTTAGCAAAACGATGCTGAAGATAACTACGCATCTCAATCTATAGATATGAAGGGCGCGGACAGGAACTCAGTCATCTTCAATTGGGATCAGCATTAGAATATCAGCGTAAAACATCATGCATACACTGTCAAAAATAGTGTGTGTTTGATTTAGTGGCAGCGTTCCTCAAGCCAAGATTTACAGCTGAAAAAAGCACTGCGACATCGCGGCTGCCCCATGGCTAGCCCTATCCGCGTCGCTGTCAGGTCGGTGAGTCAGGTGAGACCGCGACAATTATGGCGCTGTTTGTGCCAGTAACGACGCGATTCAAGTACGTGTACAGGTGTTGACCAAGGCCTTAGTTGACTGCTTCTAGGTTGACGCGGTATCGTGTGGCTGGATATTGATATTGAGCCAAAAAATATTGACATTGACATGGGGAAAACTGTTAAGAAGGCTGTAGGAAAGTGTCAGTGTAAGCCTAATAGTAAACTGAAGTGGATGGAGCATAGTTGCCAAATTCAGTGAGTTGGAGAAGGGGAAGGGGATGACAAAATTATGGCATGTTGCGGCGCTGCCAGATGTGGTATCATGGAATGGGAGGTGTCCAGCTCAAAACATGGAAATTCTTACCTTATTTTCATGTTTTTAGACCCGGAGACCTCCTTCGTCCCATCATTTTTGATAAAAACAAACAATTTTGTCATCCCTCCATTCCCCAAAATATCTTAATTTGGCCATTATGGCGTGCGCACTGAGAGAAATTCTTGCTCCCTTTTAGGGGGTTATCGAGAGTTGCAAAAACGACTCTCGATTACTCCCATGAGCTACTCTCCATTACTCTCTACCAAAACTCTCACATTAACTCCCCATTACTCCCCTTAAAACTCTCACCCGAACCCCCCATTACTCCCCCAACGCACCATTACTCTCCCCAAAACACTCCCTCAAACTCCCCATTACTCTCCACAAAACTCTCCCTCAAACTCCCCATTACTCTCCCCGAACTCCTTTCACTCTCCTGTACTCTCCCTTTATTCTAAAAAAATATGGTTGAACATCGTGTTTATTATAACGACGGGCCCGGTTATCTTCGCGAGAACGGATCAAACGACTAAAGGCGGCCGCTCACTAGGCCATTCGGCGCGCGGAGGTCGCGATAACGCTACGACTTTCCGCGTATCTTTAGCGACTTTCCGCGTTCGCGTCAGCCGAAACGTCAAAAATCGCGGACGAATGTCGTCGGCCGGCCATCTGCGGACCGGCGGAAAAAAGCTGATTCGAACGAGCTTTTTTCCGCGACTGAACGCCGCGGAGCCGCGGACAAAAAATTGATCAGGCAACAGTGGCGAATATATGCAAGACAGAGGTACAAATTTTGCACAGCATGCTCTTGCCGCTGTGAAATTTGTTATCTAAAAGTTTCGTGGTTCTAAACTTACATCTTCGTCGAAAAATGTCCATCATGAATTTACCTTGTGACAGGCTGTAGGCACAGGTTGCGACATGCTGTAGGTCGGCGGGGCGGAATCTCGCGAGCAGACAGCGCCGAATCCGCCGGAACAAGGACGATATTCAGCGGTATCGACGCGATTTTCCGAGGCGGAATGTCGCAGTATATCGCGCGCCGAATGGCCTAGTGTGCGGCCGCCTTAAGTGAGACACCGCAACAGACGACAGACTCATCGGGACACCGCAGCAGAACACAAACTCCCGGCCTCGGGACACCGTGGCAGACGACAGACTCCTCGCCCCGGGACACCGCATCACACAACTCGGTCACCCCATCAGAAGAGACTGCGTGAGGCACCGCAGCGAACAACTCAGACTACTCGGACACCACAGCGGAACACTCGAACACCCCAGCAGACGAGACTCTGCGGGACACCGCAGCAAACAACTCGGACACCACAGCAAACGATCGGCCTGGACATTTTTCGCGGCACCGGACAGACGGGCCCGGCCATAGTCGCATCACGATATCAACCATAGGAGCCTCTACCAATTGCGCAGAGATTAACCACATCCAGACATGTCAAGCATACCAAATTGCACACAAATACCATTAACAATCATATAAAAAGCTATTCGTTCGTTTAAATTTTCCTTATCCCCTTCTTTCAATCACTCAAAATGCCAAACAATCACAGTTGCCTTCCCACACTCGCCAGGCGCGCACAACTACACAACACAAACAAAAATGGCGGATGCCGGATACGTCTATTTCAGTTTCAGACGAAATGTTCTGGAACTTCTCTATTCCCCAAAACTCTCCAAAATTATCCCCGCTTTATTGCGTATTATACTACCTACGAGAAATGGCCAACATAATTGGGAGTATTTGCGTGAGAATGATTTAATGCTCCAAGGCATCATTCTCTAAAACTCTTGTTTATCCCCCTCGAAACTCTAGCGTTGTTTACTCTGGCCGGAAAAGTCTTAGGGAAACGTCATATTACTCTAGTCTCTACGTCGTTTGGAGCAATGTGGAAGCATTTCAGGGGGAGAGTTTTGAAGAATACCAGGGAGCCTAGAATCAATTTTTCTATCAGTGTGGAGTGTGAAAAGGAACTGCCTCCGTCTAGGAAGCATGCCATTTGCCAACACTGGGTGGCACCAGCGACAAGAATGCCACTTCCACCAGGTGGTATCTGCAGTTATGAAATTTATGTAAATTGTAATTAATTGCTGCCTTTTTGTGACATTTGCCAGCATCTTGGCTGTACTTGCCAGGTACTCCTGTTTCATGTAAATGTACTTTCAAAGAAAGATAATAGCAGTCTTAGTAGGTACAGGGGCCTGCAGTGGAGTTGCTATGTGACGGTCCGGCTTATCGTTTGCTCTACCGTACGTTTCACTGCAAATTAAGAAACAACAATAAATGCATTCAAACCACATTACTGAGAGCTTCAAAATGACATATTGATGCATTGGCTCACCCCTGTCCTTATCTATTGGCTGATGTTAAGCAAAAATCCATTTTACTCCGCAAAGAGCTAAAAATATATTTTTGCTTACAATCAGCCAATAGATATGGTCAGGGATGGGAAACCCTAGCTGTGTGTCACCGTTGGGATTCTGAAGCCCCAAGTTTGTCACCAGTTGTTTTCCTACAATTTTGTCAATTTTTCCAAGACAAAACGTTTGATACTGACAGACATAGGTTTTGTTGTTTGTTGATTGGGGTTTTAGGATGCGACGACTACTGGAGTCAATTTGTGGTAATAAGGTATTAAAATGTTGCCTTGGTGCACTATGTTGCTACTTTTGCAATGCTGCCATCTGCCACATAGTACTATGACATCATAACGTGCTGCCATATTGTGCACCAGCATGCAAATATGTTCTTTAGTCAAAGGTTGTCAACAATAACACAGGCGTTGAAAGCACTAAATGAATATGGAACAAACACAAATCAGATGTCCCCTCAGAATCACTCTGCACCCCGCCCCCCCCCCCCCCAGATTAGTAGGATTAAAATTATCCTGTTGGAGTGGAAGGAGGGGTAACAAACGGGTGATGCTCCTGTACTTACATACCAAGTTCAAGTTCAGCACATACATGGGGCAACTTTAGACAAAAAATGCATACAAATGAGACATCTTTAGCACCTCAACATACCACATTAGACACTAAACTAGCAGATATTCTGCCTTTGACCAATATAGCATAACTTTTCCACACATTTGGTAGGACCTTGCCTGATGGGTGAGCTCAAGTTTTGGCAAACCGATGCTGAGTGCATCATATGGCCTTCTTAGGCTGAATTTTCAACTCTCTATTGTTAGTTTTTAGGCTGAATTGCCCACTTGCACCATGGCTTCAAAGCAATCCTAGGACCCTGCCTGGAGAGGGGGGGGGGGGGGCTGCAGGTCAGGCCCTACTGGATCAATCTGCCCCCCCCCCCCCAGACTGGTTATTGATTCAACTTTTGGGGATGATTCAATCATGATTCATTTTGGAACTTGAATTATTCAATCACCTTTTGATTCATGAATAACAATTTTGAGAATTGGTTCTTCCCGATTCAAAGAATCAAAAAGATATTTTAATTGATTCACGTTTAATTCAACATTTAAACATATGTTGAATATATGTTAATCAATAAAAGTGGAAACTTATAAAGCCATAGGTATATATGAATTATGATCATTAAAACATTGCTACAGCAATGATAATTCAGTAGAAATGAGTGAAGCCACTGGGACTGCATTGTATTTGCACAATTTACCATGCACACTTGAATTGTTAAGAATCGTTAAATTTGATTCCATGCAGGTTTCGATTCAATCACGATTCATGAATACAAATATATGGTGGTGAAATGATTTTCTTCAATTCAAGCAATTTGTATCGAACGATTTCAATTGATTCAATGCAGAGTCAAATAAATAACCAGTCTGGTCCCCCCCCCCATGATTAGCAGGATTGTATAATTAGTCCTATGTGAATGGGGAACTGGTAGGAAAAACTGGCTGCCCCCCCCCCCCCCCACTAAACATTGCTGGTTATGTTTTGTGTAATGTTTGTTTTGTTTTGTGTAATGTTTGACTAAGGTGCCTGTTGGAACGCCATGTTATGCACAGTATGGCAGCATGGTATGTCACAGTGTCATATGGTATCATTAGAAAGGCAGCAGCAATGTGCACCACATCAAAATTTCAAAATGTATTCTTATGAAGCTGCTATTATTTGCGCAAGTACTGGACAAGACACCAGTAAGACTGTAGTGAGACTTGAGCTGTAGAGAGCGGGAGTCTAAAGGCCCCAGCTGCGGGACTTCTATCCTGTACCTATTGAGTATTGAGTATTGAGTATTTTAATTCAGTGTCCTAGCATTGGGAAATTTGGGTGGAAAATGACACCCTATGGATACTATTTTTCCACTCTTTTTCCTGAGTTTTACTGTGAATTTCCCACTCCTTGTTTTAAAATGTATTGGATAATAGGAAACCTGATACTGATTTATGGATGTAATGGTAGGGACAGCCTGTGGACGAAAAGACAGGTACAAATTGGCATAGGTAATAACTAATTTTGGTGAGCAGGTAATTGGGTGATACAGCCTGGTACATATGCTTTTTGGTTTAATTTTCCACTCTTTATACTTATTTTAGTCAGAGTTTTCCACTCCGCACACCAGCTCCAAAGCAATTCTAGGAGCCTGTAATTCAATTCCATGTTTCTTATTGTTGTGGTAGGTACTAGGTAGGTACCTACCACCTATGTGCAGTTAATACTGATTTTAATTTAGAATAAGTAAGACATCAATACATGCTACACCTACCTTTGTTAAAAATATAAATTGTGTGAACAAAATTTAATTATACTTTTATGAGAATGGGAATTAGCTACCAGATGTTTACTACAAGTTGGTACCTATAACACTGTAGGTACTAGGTATGGTAAAAGCCCAATCTTCAGACATGTCTTACCTCAGGCTTGTCATGCTATGAGAGTATAGGGGCTACTGGCGCACAGTGTGTCTGTATTGTTAACATTCTGATGGCATAAAAAGTCCAAGGTTATGATGTGTCCGAGGTTACAGCAGTTCACCCTACCAACAGCTACCAATGGTGTTAGCCTGCGTCCATGGTACCAGCTAAAAAGTGATGAGTGTTTTTAACTTTAAAAGGCAAATAAGTTAAGTGAGGAACATGTGTGATTTATGTTAATGGATTTACACATACCTAAATTGGCAATGTAAATTATTTTCAATATAAATTGTCAATATAAGACAATAATGGCCAATCTGATATTTGTGCTGTAGCAATGGTTTAATGACCACACACATGTAGGTATGTTTCCATTTTTATTGATTTGACAAATTCAACATATATATTTAATACTTATACTTACTTATACTTATAAACGTGCAGAATTTAGAAAGGCCACATGGCCTCACTGATCCAAACGATACTGAACTCCTTAGCAAGATTATCTCCCTCAGTCGTGTATATATTTAAATGTTGATATAACTTAAATGTCATATATATATGTTTAAATGTTGAAACAAATGTGAATCAATTAACATATTTTTTTTATTCTTTGAATCTGGAAAAAAAACGATTCTAAAAAAAATATCCATGAATCAAATGGTGATTTAATAATTCAGGTCCCAAAGATGAAATGAATTGTGATTGAATCATTAACAAAGTTGAATCAATAACCAGTCTGCTTATATTGACAATACATATTGTCAGTACAAAATGGCATACAATCAAACTACTCCACCACCTATTCAATACATGTAGGTACATATTGCACAAGTTTCGGGTGATGGCTGCAATGGCCTTGGCTGCAGTGTTACTGGTATCATAGAGCTGTGATTGTATAGAAAAAAATATAAGCAGTGAGGGAAGATGACTCTTGGATGACTAACTAAGAAGAGGAGTGCAAGTTTATGGAAAGCTGTAAAGCTGGTAACGCTGACTTAGATGCATTTCAACAGCATGTGTCTATGCCCTATGGTCTTTGTATTGCAATAGGTGGGCACTTACATGAAGTGAATATTACAAAAATGGACATCTTCAATATATAATTTAATATAATTGGCATTGGAATGGGAGGGGGCGATTTTCCCCATTTCTGGTGATATTTTGTTCCCTTTTTGTGAAAATGGGAAAGCAATATTTCAACAATGGTGTACTTCCCTCGTTTAAGACATCAGTAGCAAAGAACAATGTTACTGTGTTTTTGTGGGAGATTTCTGTCTTCATTCTCCATTGTGGTGGGTTGCTATTTTTTGTCACAGAACAGTGTCAATCTTATATTGTGTTCAGTATTCACTGCCTTCAGGCTTCCTTGTTGTGTTGTCTGCGCGGTTGTTCCGTAACTCGTTGGCGGGAGGGCGTACTGAGAAGCTATAATGGAACATCGGTGGTAGCGGCGTTGACTCGCCCAGCCAGGAATATCACGACAGCCGGGCGAGTCTTTGTTTATCGTTCAAAATGATTGTTACGATGAATACATGGTTTTACGCAGCCTTTGCGCCTTTACCGTTGATTTAAGTTACAAGCTTCATTAAATAATGCTTACAATCAAACATGAGTGGTTTTCTGAATAAATGGTTTCATTAATCGTTTCTTCTCTTTTATTATTTTTAGTACTACCACATGTAGCGTCAACGTCCCGTTCGATTGACTGACTGTCTAGTAGGACATCACATATCAGCGTCACAACTCAGCTACCTGGTTCGTCACAATTCAGTCCTGGTTAAAACACCGAGAAAAACCATGCTTACTTGTTCTGGCTGTATTAAGAAACAACAAAGTCAACGGATGAGCCATTCATACATTTTACATTTTAGTAAAAGCAATAGCAACGTAACAATAACAATACCGAACATGACCAATTCCATTCTCCACAGCAAATTATGTCACCATTTCACCTTTCCTCCGCACCTTAGAAATGTACAACAAACGAACAAGTACTCCATGTTAATATCAACTGTGCGATATAAGTCAGAGGTCAGAAGTTGTGCCTAATTACAGCCACATACCGAGGTCAGGTCAGAAGTGACAGTATGCCTGATGGTCATATAGACATACAGACACAGGACAGGTCAGATGTCATGCCAGAGGTCAGACCAGCGGTCAGACAGCAGTCGCGTCTCCTGCCAGGTAACAGACGGAGGTCATGTCAGATATCAAACAGCGTCCCCCTGCAGGTCACGCACAGAGTGAGGTCAGGTCAGATGTCATGTCAGAGGTCAGATCAGATGTCATGTCAGAGATCGGGTCAGATGCCATGCCAGAAGTCGGACCAGCGGTCAGACAGCAGTCGCGTCTCCTACCAGGTCACGCACAGACATAAATCAGGCCAGATGTCAAACAGCGTCCCCCTGCAGGTCACGCACAGAGTGAGGTCAGGTCCGATGTTATGTCAGAGGTCAACCCGGAGATCAGGACAAATATCAGGCCAGAGATCATGCAGCAGCTGTGTCTCCAAGCAGGGCACACAAGATACAGATGCAAGGGCGCTGCCACAATATTTTGAGACGGGGGGGGGGGGGGACAGGCAGGTGTTCCCCCTATCTACCTCACTTTCATTGGGCTGTTAAAATCCTACTAATTTGCGGGTACCCCCCCCCAGCCTTGGAATTTGGGCCATTTCTGGACTTTTTGGGTCCAAAGAATTTTGCTCTCTTCATATTTGTTCAGGAAATTTGCTCTTTTCGCCTGATCTTACCGACATTGTAGTTAAAATATAATTCAATTTTCCTCACAAGGATTTAATATCTATTACAAATCAGGATTTTTTCCTTTCCAAGTAAAATAATTAAAACAAAAATGAAAATCTTACCTTGCCTTACAATACAATTTTCTCTCCACCTATGGATTTTTACTCTCCGGGACCAGGTCATGAAATGAAAAATACAACACTGCCCCCCCCCCCCCCCCCCCGGTGGGCGACGCCCCTGCACAGAGTTCAGGCATGTCAGGTCAAAAAGCAACCATTTCTCCCCTTGGGTCACACAGGCAGAGGTCAGATCAGGTCAGACGGCAGCTGTGTCTCCCTGCAAGCCACTCACAGACAGAGGTCAGATGGCAAAAAGCGTCCCCTTGCATGTCACACACAGAGTGAGGTCAGGTCAGATGTCATGCCAGAGGTCACACCAGCGCGGCGGTCAGACAGCAGTCGCGTCTCCTACCAGGTCACACAAAGACAGAGGTCAGGTCAGATGTCAAACAGCGTCCCCCTGCAGGTCACGCACAGAGTGAGGTTAGGTCAGATGTCATGTCAGAGGTCGGGTCAGATGTCATGTCAGAGGTCATGGAAGAGGTCGGGTCAGATGACATGTCAGAGGTCGGGTCAGAGGTCAAGCTAGAGGTCGAGTCAGATCAGGCAGCAATCGTATCTCAAAACAGGACACACACACATGCAAGGGCGCTGCCACATTTTGAGACGGGGGGGGGGGGGGGCAGCTAGGTGTTTGCCCCCCTCCCCTACCTCACACTCAATGAGCTGTCAAAAGCATGCTTACCCATCTGGAGACAGCCCAGCCCCCCCCCCCCCCCCCTCCTCCCCCCAGGAGGCGACGCCCCTGCATAGAGCTCAGGCATGCCAGAGGTCAAACAGCAGCCATTTCTCCCCCTGGGCCACAGGCAGAGGTCAAATCGGCGGTCAGACGGCAACCGTGTCTCCCTGCAAGCCACACACAGACAGAGGTCAGCCGTCAAGTTCGAGGTCAGATAGCAATCGCGTCTCCCTGCAGGCCATACACGGAGGTCAGGTCAGAGGTACGACAGTAACAGCGTCTTCCTGCAGGCCACACACACAGACAGAGATCAGACCAAGCGTGTGACTGAAAAACTGAGCAACGAAGGAGCGAGGTTTTTCAGGAACACACAGAAATATTTGTTATCTTCCACAAGGCAGACATGAAGAATTCCATATTTTTTCAGTAGAGGTTGATTCAGTCTAGTTCAGTTCAGTACTTGATTTTTAGTCGGAACTCACATGACCTCATCTCAGAGGGATGCAAAGATAATACATTATTTCACTTTATCATGGAATGCGTGTTAAACCTTTTTATCTTTGCATCTCAGCAAAGTGCAAAGATAAAAATATTCCAGCACTGCAGACCCAATGGAAAATCAACCTCTACAAGAAAGATAACCCACTGTTCAGTATGTCATAATATTAGTCAGCAGACTACTCTTCTACTATTAAGGACCTCAAGAACACCATAAACTGGGGAGGTGAATTACTGAACTAATACCAGAGTTTCAATCATAGTCTATTTTCAGGTTACAAATCTGATTAGTTGCAGTTCTGTCTATTTCTCATGTAAATGTTACTAATTAATTGGAAAATACTTAAAAATATCTACCAAACATTTTTAAATTATGAACCATTGGTTTTTAATATGTATTGTGTTAAGAATCCGAATCAGGTTACTGAATAACCTGAAGACGGCCTATGCCAATGACGAATACCGACTTACCTTGACCTAATATTTAAAATACATTATAATAGCCAAAAGGCTTTGGTGTTCAATAATTATTTTTATTCAAACTACTATCAGTCAAAACCAGGGGCGCAGCCAGGGGGGGGGGGCAAGGGGGGCAATTGCCCCCCCCCCCCCCCCTTACGGGTCACAGGGGGCCCCGCCGAGATTGGCCCAGATACCATTTGCATTAGCTAAATGGCTTTCAAAAAGTCACAGAGGAGCCCTCAAACCAGGCAAGGGCCACTCTGGTGCATGCCAAGGGCCCTCAGAGACATTGAAGGGCTTTCGAAGCCGGTCCAGGGGGCCTCTTGGGCATGTCCAGGGGCCCATTGAGCACACCGATCGGCCCAAAAAACTGTCCAGGGGCCTCTCGAGCATGTCCAGGGGCCCCATTGAGCCCACCTAAGGGCGTACAAACATGCCCAGGGACTTTTAGAGCATGCCCTGGGGCCCATTGAGCTCACTCAGGGGCCCCCAAAACCGGCCTAGGGGCCTCTAGAGCATGTCCACTTGTCCAGGGGCCAATTGAGCCCACCTATGGCCTAACAAACCTGCCCAGTGGCCTCTCGAGCATGTCCATGGGCCCATTGAGTATGTTCAGGGGTCTCGAGCCTGGCCAGGGGCCCATTATAGTCTGTTTTGGGGCCTCTTGCCCAGGGGCCATTATAGTTTTCCCAGAGGCCCATCGAGTCTGTTCAGGGGCCTCTCGAACCTGCCCAGGGGCCATTAGAGGCTGCCCAGAGGCCTCTCGAGCTTGCCCAGGGGCCCATTGAGTCTGTTCAGGGGCTTCTCGAACCTGCCCAGGGGCCTCTCGAGCTTACCCAGGGGCCCATTCAGTCTGTTCAAGGGCCTCTTGAACCTGCCTAGGAGCCATTAGAGTCTGTGCAGGGGCCTCTCGAGCTTTCCCAATAGTCCATTGATCCTGTTCAGGGGCCTCTTGAACCTGCCCAGGGGCTATTAGAGTCTGATCAGGGGCCTCTCGGCTTGCCAAGGGGCCATTGAGTCTGTTCAGGGCCCTCTCGAGCTTATCCAGAGGCCCATTGAGTCTGTGAACGGAGCCCTCGAGCCTGCCCAAGGGTTGCTAGCCGTCGCCTGGAGCGCCTGTTATAGTTGGAGCGCCTGCTAGCCGTGGTCGGCGCAGTCATAATGAGCGGTAATGTGCTATACTCTGACCCACCTGGTGCAATGTTTTCTTGGGTTAAAAATGGTAATTTGATAAGTCTGATGCGTTTTTGAATTCGGGGGGGGGGGGCAGGTGGTAGTACAAAACAATTCAACAATTTTCCTCTCAGGAGAGTGTGTGCTGCAATATTTGTCAGCCAGGGGCGTCGCCGACGGGAGGGTCGGGGGAGGTCTAGGCAAACTCCCTTCACTTTTAGAAGGCGGGGAGGGGGGTCGACCCCCCCCCCCCTTTTGCGGGAAAAATTAACAATTTATCGTAAAAATTGCCTTTGCAGTGCAGTCAAAATCCAGCTAGTGTCAAAAACTGGAAATTTTCGCGCCGCTTCGCGGCATGACATAAGTTTCGCAATTGCTTATACAAATTTGGAAAATAGGAAAAAGAATTGCATTCAGTGTCTGGCAGAGGCTCTCCTTGGCGGGAATTGCTGGCCCCAGTGCCCATTCCCTTCATAAAATATTCACTTTTAAGTTTCAAGCAGGCTACATGTTGAGCTAGTTTGCCGAGTTCCGAAAAAGGCGACGCGAACGCAAAGACAAGGAGATCGGGACCCGGAAGCTGCTCCAGCGGTGCTCAATTTGCTGGACCGAAGAGCTAATAGTGGGAACAGGCCAGGACCATCTCCCCAAGCCATCTCACCTCACGGTCTGGTTCCAATATTAACATTTCGTTTTCCAGGACGTAAAATTAACATTTTCACGCCGCTTCGCGGCGTCACATCGGTAGTCATCGTCATAACGAAGCCATAGTCATCATCATCGGTTCGTCGTAACGCTAAATTGAATGAATAGCATTTTAGCTTATTATCCAAGCTACAAGGCCCACCGCCTATATTTCTGGGTTTTATCAGGCAAAACCGTAAAAATTTCGCGCCGCTTCGCGGCGCTAACTAACAAGTACATACCTACCCACTATAACATGAAAATCCACATAACAAATGCTGCAAAGGCTTAAATACACGTATCAAAATGGGGGTACATTTTTCGTCATTTCAGCCGCCCCACACTCAAAAGCCGTCCACCACCTGTTGTCAGCTAAGATATGTTTTCTCTCCTGTACGTAACAATACAAATTAGTAATGCGCTCAGTACAATGCCTACTGAGGGTCCTGGTTCAATCCAGCTCATCAAAAGTAAACGAAGAAAATTTGTTAAAAAGGGGGCCTAACAAAATAAAGTGGCCGAAATCCGTAGAGTTTTTCATATCCAGGGGTATTTCTTTGGGGTGGGAGGGGCCTCTCCCAGGGGCTTGCCCCCCCCTTCTGAAGGTCTGGCTGCGCCCCTGGTCAAAACCGTATGTCAACACATACCGGTGGGCGGTGCAGCGATCGAGAAGCTTCTTCGTAGTCATATGCACCATTTTTGTTTATACAGCCTTGATATATACCCACGGACGCAGCACTGATTCGGCATTTCCACAAATGACCGTTATCGTTCGTTTGAAGATTTGTCAACGCATCAGCCAGTATTGTCAAGTTACTGGAAGGACAATACCAATTACCAAACTAAAACCACGATAACACAACTACCAAAGATACGAACGAGATAGCTCGCACTAAAAGCTGGAGTTTTAGCAGCTTCAGGCCGCCAGGGACCGCTAGTGAGCCAGGGTAAACACCATGGCTCACTAGCGGTCCCTGGCGGCCAATTGCTGCGAAAACTCCAGCTCTTAGTGCGAGCCCGAACATCGCATACAAATTAATAACCAGTCTGGTTCAATGTAAACAAACCGTCGAAAAGCATGATAGCCGCCCAGGTTCTGTTGTTCGGCAGCTGCTATCAGCGCGCACGAGCTGTTTGTTCGAATTGCTATTGGCCTGTGATAACGATATGCTAGCGGTATAATCGATAGTTGCAGTGCTTTTAGTAGTGGGAAGCCATCTGGAGTCTACCCGATAACTTTTTGCTCCCAAGCAAATTCCTGGAGTCTTTGAATATCTCAGCAACTAGGGTGAATCTGGAGAAATGAAGTAATGGTTCAATTCAGAAAATTGTGTTCTATAGACCAGTGTCAATAACCCTAACTAAGCGATGTGAGTAGGCACACTTTTAGCATCTGCAGCTGCTCCTGCGTCAAGGTGATCAGCTGAACTGGCGGCTGCTCTGCTGCCCCAGATGATGCCTCCATAGCCGGTGTGAACTTTGACTGTAGGCAGGTCTTGTCTAGCAAACCGACCGCGCCATTTTCGGTACTTCACAGTGATCACACAGTGTGCTGCGTTGATGTGTATATTCACATGGGAACTCGTTCCTGTGAGGAGAAACGAAGCATTAAAGGAAATAGTTCACCTTAGGATTTTTTTTCAGAACACGACTTTATTATATTTTTTAATACAGTTTCTTTTTTTCTTTTTAAAAATGGTCCTACATCCCGCCAATTCAGGACAGAAGGTTGTAAATTATTGATTTTATGGTGTGCGTTATTGGTCTGCGCATGCTCCAGGCAGTGCTGGCACTTTCAGACGGTACGGTACATCATATATGCGCCGTATTCCTTCGCCAAAAAGTCCAATATCTTCGGCTGGAGAGTCTTTTCAGTCAAGAAAAGTTCCAGATAAGGATTTCTCAACACGGGCTACAAAACTGCTATTTCAGTTCAAAACCCATGTTGAAGGTGGACTATTTCCTTTAACACATGCCGCCGAGCCGAGCCGTCTGGGTCTGAGCAAGCAAACATGCACATGCAAACAGGCAACACAGACAAACATTCGCGCATGCACACATGCAGCATTAGCTGAGCACATGCGAGCCCCACACAACATCTCACAGGTAATAACATGCGAGCCCCACACAACATCTCACAGGTAATAACATGCGAGCCCCACACAACATCTCACAGGTAATAACATGCGAGCCCCACACAACATCTCGCAGGTAATAACATGCGAGCCCCACACATCTCACAGGTAATAACATGCGAGCCCCACACAACATCTCACAAGTAATAGTATCCCAAGGCTAGCCATACATATCCTACAACCATGAAAGGTCAGTGCCTATTTTATGGCAAAACCAGGGGCGCAGCCAGGGGGAGGGGGGCACAGGGGGACACGTGCCCTCCCCCCCCCCCCCCCCCTCCCCCATTGGGTCGAGGGGCCCGAAGGGCCCCTCGGCCCAATGGGAGAAGGCCTCGGCCCCTCAGCCCAACCCCTATGATAGGTATCGACGTAAAACTTACAGTACCTTATGCTGCATTATTGCTACGTCTTTCCACAACAGTTCAATGCAATTGATGTAGTACTTTGGGAGATCATGACGTTTTAATGACATCATGTCACGCCATTTTTGGTCGAAAAACGATAAATATTTGACAAATCGTAGAAAATCGAGTTTTGATGCAGATTGTAAATAAAAAACGTCAAAAGAAAGGACATGGCATTCTCTTCAAAACTACTCTCTCAGATTTGCGAAGTTTGGGTTTTTGACTCCTAAAAATAAAAATATAACATTTTTTTTCAGAAAACTGTTCACATTTTTTTTTCTTGAAGATATGAAAAACGGAATATATCTGAGTGAACCAGGTATGGACGATACCCAAACCAAATTTCAAAGCAATATCTTAATTGACTTTTGGCTCCGTAAGTATAAGTAACTCATGACGTCATTTTTTAAGTTACGTTTTTTTTTGCCTTTTATTTACCAGATACAGACAAATCAATGCCGCCACTGTTTTTCTGAGACAAAACTGGTCTAGAGACATGCCTTTTTTATTTGGATTAATCAATTTCAAATGTTGACCTTATGTGACCTGACCTTGACCATATATGGTGCTGTAACGGGGTTTCGCTTCTGCAAGGTTCTCTGCAATTTCTTGCAGCATTGCACAAAAAAAAAATGAAAACACTTTGTCAGGTTAATTTTGGGCCGCTGAATTGAATGACATAAATGTTGAGGCTCTCTGGCGTAATCTGCAACAATTAGAGCTGCTTGCAACAATTGTCAACAATTTGCAACATTTTTGAAATTTTGCTCACGGGGTTTTCTTTAGATCAGGAATCGAAATATGACATTTTCAGAATATTATATCCCCGTGTTTTCGAGATATAACTAAATTTTGTGGTTGCAAATGCAGAATCGAACTAGACCTGTACATGCATTTTTATTTTGGAGGCAGGTCAATCATCGGCGAGCACATAGGTCACTGCACGGTTAGGGTGGGGGGTGGTGAAATTTCGCGGTTAATAGGGAATTGGTCCGGTGGAATAAGGTCTAGGTTCCTTGTTCGGGAGCCGGCACCAATGGCCTCTGGCTCCTCCTTACATAATTTCACCAACGGCTTGCCTCCCAAACTATCACACCGTGAGTTCTGTGATCGGTTCCATGCCTGTTCTGTATGCCCAGTGCAACGCTACGCTGAGGACCAAGTACCAACTCCCACTGGAACTAACGCATTCATACATCCTTTCACTCAGACTCTCCCCAGACATTCACTCAATCATCAATCTCTTTCATACTTCGCTTTAAACTGTCAGGTTGGTCTTCCTGGCCTTCCCTCTTTTCCTATCCCCACCAGTGGTGCGCAGTGTTACACAGGGAACGCACCAGGGTAACAGCTGGTTTATTAAGCGAATTTCGTCTCCGATGTACTCAGCTCTTCGCTATGGATAACTTTCCACTCTAACTATTAAATCCACCAAATGCAAATATTAATAACCCCACACATGCTTTTCTGTCTGGGTCCATTCCTGCCGCACACTGCTGCTGGGATCCACGACTTACTGCGGTTTCCGTGGTGCTCCAATCGCCAATCCACGCCACCTCAGCACCCTGACTCCTCCTACGGCATTTATCTGAGGCGGATGGCCATTCCGGCCCGCACACATCGCCACCTCAGCACCATGACTCCTCCTACGGCATTTACCTGAGGCGGATGGCCATTCTGGCCCTCCTGGTTTCCCAGAACCTGGCGTTACCGGACTCTTTCTAGTGCCCGCCAGTATTTCGCGACTTACTGCGCGCGATCCAGCTCACTTCTTGGCATCGCGAAATGGACCCTCTTGCAAAACAATTCTCATCATCATCTAACTCCCATTATCCCGGAAACACAACTTCTCCTTCCGAACTAAATATTCCCACCGAAACCGGTCTATACATCTGAGAACTTTGCTATCTCTTGTTAAAATGATCTCCTCTTAGTTGAATTCCCATTCACCACCCCCCTTTTATCCCATCACCCGTCAGTGCAGCAGACCGTGTCGGCAGGCATATTACGCACAGGTGCGCGGCTACGTATTGTCTAGGCCTCCTCACAATCTTGTCCATTATTCCCTACTGTCAGTTTCCGCCATGCTGCTATAGTCATACCTCCCTCGTGCGTTGTATCCTATTTGCCCCGGCTCCACGTGCATGGTTGTCTCTGGGCATGCATCTGCACGTTTGTGTGTGGTGTACGTATAGTCTGCATGCATGACTCCAAATATGTGTATGTATGCCTGTGTGCTTGTATGCCTGCATGCCCGCATGCCTGTGTGCCTGTATGCCTGTAACTCATACTTTGGTTCATAAACCACACAGTACACGCACACCTTTTTCACACGAAAAATTATCAAAAAGTACCCACCTTTTCCTAATTTCTAGGCTATACCATATCAAAAACGAAATAATAAACAAACATTTGCATGACCTCCGCATGTCCCAAATATCACTGTCGCATCGGCGCCGCTTTATTCCACATCATGCTTTATAAAAAAATAATACCTAATGCAAAATCAAAATAAATGTTCTATTCGCTTAAAAAGTGAAACGTAAAGTCATTAATGCTTTTGGAACTTGGAATTTGCAATTATAATAAATATTATAAATATCATTTTATAATCAAAATAAACAACACGCGTGTCCAATTGCCTCACATTCACATTCGGAAATACATTCGCGAACTATTTGGATTGGCTTCAAAATTGATACACAGATAGATCACGACCTAGTGAAAATTCTGGTAAAATCTTAGAGTCGCACATTTAAAATCAAAGGAGTTAGAGCAGGTCATATGTTTAAGGTCAAACAGCAGACTATTCTGATGTGCATGCAAATTGGCACACAGGTAGAGCATGACCTCCCTATCACGCTCATAAAATATTAGAGTCGCACATTCAAAATCAAAGGAGTTAGACAAAGGAGTCGACACTTCCCTTTAATGTTGAGTGATTGAATCAAGATTGAATCATTCATTATGGTAATGTTGAGTGATTGAATCATGATTGAATCATTCATTATGGTAATGTTGAGTGATTGAATCATGATTGAATCATTCATTATGGTAATGTTGAGTGATTGAATCATGATTGAATCATTCATTATGGTCCGTGAATCACTGTGAATCGATTCATGACAAATATGAATCATTGACAAGTCTGCTCAGTACTCAGTACTCAGTACCCAGTACTCAGTACTCAGTACTCAGTACTCTGTACTCAGTACTCAGTACTCAGTACTCAGAACTCAGAACTCAGAACTCAGTACTCAGTACTCAGTACTCAGTGCTCAGTACTCAGTACTCAGTACTCAGTACTCAGTACTCAGTACTCAGTACTCAGTACTCAGTACTCAGTACTCAGTACTCAGTACTCAGTACTCAGTACTCAGTACTCAGTACTCAGTACTCAGTACTCAGTACTCAGTACTCAGTACTCAGTACTCAGTACTCAGTACTCAGTACTCAGTACTCAGTACTCAGTACTCAGTACTCAGTACTCAGTACTCAGTACTCAGTACTCAGTACTCAGTACTCAGTACTCAGTACTCAGTACTCAGTACTCAGTACTCAGTACTCAGTACTCAGTACTCAGTACTCAGTACTCAGTACTCAGTACTCAGTACTCAGTACTCAGTACTCAGTACTCAGTACTCAGTACTCAGTACTCAGTACTCAGTACTCAGTACTCAGTACTCAGTACTCAGTACTCAGTACTCAGTACTCAGTACTCAGTACTCAGTACTCAGTACTCAGTACTCAGTACTCAGTACTTAGTACTCAGTACTCAGTACTCAGTACTCAGTACTCAGTACTCAGTACTCAGTACTCAGTACTCAGTACTCAGTACTCAGTACTCAGTACTCAGTACTCAGTACTCAGTACTCAGTACTCAGTACTCAGTACTCAGTACTCAGTACTCAGTACTCAGTACTCAGTACTCAGTACTCAGTACTCAGTACTCAGTACTCAGTACTCAGTACTCAGTACTCAGTACTCAGTACTCAGTACTCAGTACTCAGTACTCAGTACTCAGTACTCAGTACTCAGTACTCAGTACTCAGTACTCAGTACTCAGTACTCAGTACTCAGTACTCAGTACTCAGTACTCAGTACTCAGTACTCAGTACTCAGTACTCAGTACTCAGTACTCAGTACTCAGTACTCAGTACTCAGTACTCAGTACTCAGTACTCAGTACTCAGTACTCAGTACTCAGTACTCAGTACTCAGTACTCAGTACTCAGTACTCAGTACTCAGTACTCAGTACTCAGTACTCAGTACTCAGTACTCAGTACTCAGTACTCAGTACTCAGTACTCAGTACTCAGTACTCAGTACTCATGTACTCAGTACTCAGTACTCAGTACTCAGCACTCAGTACTCAGCACTCAGTACTCAGTATCAGTACTCAGTACTCAGTCTCAGTACTCAGTACTCAGTACTCAGTACTCAGTACTCAGTACTCAGTACTCAGTACTCAGTACTCAGTACTCAGTACTCAGTACTCAGTACTCAGTACTCAGTACTCAGTACTCAGTACTCAGTACTCAGTACTCAGTACTCAGTACTCAGTACTCAGTACTCAGTACTCAGTACTCAGTACTCAGTACTCAGTACTCAGTACTCAGTACTCAGTACGTCAGTACTCAGTACTCAGTACTCAGTACTCAGTACTCAGTACTCAGTACTCAGTACTCAGTACTCAGTACTCAGTACTCAGTACTCAGTACTCAGTACTCAGTACTCAGTACTCAGTACTAGTACTCCAGTACTCAGTACTCAGTACTCAGTACTCAGTACCTCAGTACTCAGTACTCAGTACTCAGTACTCAGTACTCAGTACTCAGTACTCAGTACTCTGTACTCAGTACTCAGTACTCAGTACTCAGTACTCAGTACTCAGTACTCAGCACTCAGCACTCAGCACTCAGTACTCAGTACTCAGTACTCAGTACTCAGTACTCAGTACTCAGTACTCAGTACTCAGTACTCAGTACTCAGTACTCAGTACTCAGTACTCAGTACTCAGTACTCAGTACTCAGTACTCAGTACTCAGTACTCAGTACTCAGTACTCAGTACTCAGTACTCAGTACTCAGTACTCAGTACTCAGTACTCAGTACTCAGTACTCAGTACTCAGTACTCAGTGTTCAGTACTCAGTACTCAGTACTCAGTACTCAGTACTCAGTACTCAGCACTCAGCACTCAGTACTCAGCGCTCAAGTGCTCAGAACTCAGCACTCAGGCACTCAAGTGCTCAGTACTCAGAACTCAGCACTCAGTGCTCAGTGCTCAGTGCTCAGTGCTCAGTGCTCAGTGCTCAGTGCTCAGTGCTCAGTGCTCAGTGCTCAGTGCTCAGTGCTCAGTGCTCAGTACTCAGTGCTCAGTGCTCAGTGCTCAGTGCTCAGTGCTCAGTGATCAGTACTCAGTGCTCAGTGCTCAGTGCTCAGTGCTCAGTGCTCAGTGCTCAGTGCTCAGTGCTCAGTGCTCAGTGCTCAGTGTTCAGTGCTCAGTGCTCAGTGCTCAGTGCTCAGTGCTCAGTGCTCAGTGCTCAGTGCTCAGTGCTCAGTGCTCAGTGCTCAGTGCTCAGTGCTCAGTGCTCAGTACTCAGTACTCAGTACTCAGTACTCAGTACTCAGTACTCAGTGCTCAGTGCTCAGTGCTCAGTGCTCAGTGCTCAGTGCTCAGTACTCAGTACTCAGTGCTCAGTGCTCAGTGCTCAGTGCTCAGTGCTCAGTGCTCAGTGCTCAGTGCTCAGTGCTCAGTGCTCAGTGCTCAGTGCTCAGTGCTCAGTGCTCAGTGCTCAGTGCTCAGTGCTCAGTGCTCAGTGCTCAGTGCTCAGTACTCAGTACTCAGTACTCAGTACTCAGTACTCAGTACTCAGTACTCAGTACTCAGTACTCAGTACTCAGTACTCAGTACTCAGTACTCAGTACTCAGTACTCAGTACTCAGTACTCAGTACTCAGTACTCAGTACTCAGTACTCAGTACTCAGTACTCAGTACTCAGTACTCAGTACTCAGTACTCAGTACTCAGTACTCAGTACTCAGTACTCAGTACTCAGTACTCAGTACTCAGTACTCAGTACTCAGTACTCAGTACTCAGTACTCAGTACTCAGTACTCAGTACTCAGTACTCAGTACTCAGTACTCAGTACTCAGTACTCAGTACTCAGTACTCAGTACTCAGTACTCAGTACTCAGTACTCAGTACTCAGTACTCAGTACTCAGTACTCAGTACTCAGTACTCAGTACTCAGTACTCAGTACTCAGTACTCAGTACTCAGTACTCAGTACTCAGTACTCAGTACTCAGTACTCAGTACTCAGTACTCAGTACTCAGTACTCAGTACTCAGTACTCAGTACTCAGTACTCAGTACTCAGTACTCAGTACTCAGTACTCAGTACTCAGTACTCAGTACTCAGTACTCAGTACTCAGTACTCAGTACTCAGTACTCAGTACTCAGTACTCAGTACTCAGTACTCAGTACTCAGTACTCAGTACTCAGTACTCAGTACTCAGTACTCAGTACTCAGTACTCAGTACTCAGTACTCAGTACTCAGTACTCAGTACTCAGTACTCAGTACTCAGTACTCAGTACTCAGTACTCAGTACTCAGTACTCAGTATTCAGTACTCAGTACTCAGTACTCAGTACTCAGTACTCAGTACTCAGTACTCAGTACTCGGTACTCAGTAATTGGTACTCGGTACTCGCACGTGGTACGCAGTACTCGGCACTCGGTGCTCGGTACACTGCCATCGGTACTCCGTACTCGGTACTCGGCACTCGGTACTCGGTACTCGGTACTCGATACCCGTTTCTCGGTACTCAGTACACGGTACTCGGTACTCGGTACACGGTACCCGGTACACAGTACTCGGTAAACGGTACTCG
>JAXIVJ010006564.1:0-17500 GCA_036785665.1 Chirona hameri
CCCCGCCGGGGCAATTTTGAAGTTGCCCCGGCCGCAGCCGGGGCTGCCCTATAGGATTCTTCACCCATGCACAAGGTAAACAAATTAGGCGAGAACCAAACAGCATTATTTTAGTAAGGCAATAAATTAATCCCATCACTGAAATTACTAACATTATCACCGTAAATGACTTAAATCACCGAAACGTCACAACATATTGAGGATTTTGGGCTTCGGCCGATGGACTTCTTTAAAAAATATGTAAACTGGCTCCAAGGGTTAGGTTAGGTGAGGTGAGGTGAGGTGAGGTGAGGTGAGGTGAGGTGAGGTGAGGTGAGGTGAGGTGAGGTGAGGTGAGGTGAGGTGAGGTGAGGTGAGGTTAGGTTAGGTTAGGATAAAAGCTTGAGAAATAAATGGTGACGCTTTAACATGGAAGTCAATGAGAAAGTGGTCATTTCGGTGATGGATTAACCCTCGCCCTACGGGAGCTTTTTCACCTTCGCCCTACGGGGGGGGGGGGCTGACAGGGCCCCCTGTTAACTTCCAAACCAAGCAACTTAGAGCAATGCGGTAAGAACCAGCATGTTGCCTGTCATGAGAGGAATCTAACAGTATGCTATTTTTTAGGTTTCAGGTCAACGGGTGACCTTCCAGGGCAAGTGAATGACCTCAGATTTACCACGTCCAGAACAGAGATTTTGCTCTGCAGAAAACATCAAAATTAGACATTGATAAATGTAAATAAAAAGGCATGTTCCTAGACCAGTTTTGGCTCAGAAATACAAAAAAGGTAATTATTTGTTCGTATCATGTCAAAAAAGTCAAAAAACGTTATTTAAAAAAAAAATGACGTCATCAGTTTCTTACACTTAGAGAGCCATCACTCAGTCAAAAATGAAGATATTGCTTTGAAATTTGGTATGGGTATTTTCCATACTCAGTACTCTCACATATATTCCAGTTTTTCTAATATCTTTTAAAGTTGTGATTTTGTGGGGATTAAAAAAAAAATAGGGGTCAAAAACCCCAAATTTTTCAAATCCGAGATCGCCATTTTAAAGAGAATTCCATTTTGTATCTTTGGTGAATTGCGTTTGCAATTTGTTTTAAAACTCTGTTTTCTACGATTTGCAAATATTTCTCACTTTTTTACCAACATGACGTCATCAAAACATGATTATCTCCCAAACTACTAAACCAATTTCAATTAAAGTTTTACAGCCTACGTCTAATTGTTGTAAGAGAATTCCATTTTGTATCTTTGGTGAATTGCGTTTGTAATTTGTTTCAAAACTCTGTTTTCTACGATTTGCAAATATTTCTCACTTTTTTTACCAACATGACGTCATCGAAACATGATTATCTCCCAAACTACTAAACCAATTTCAATTAAAGTTTTACAGCCTACGTCTAATTGTTGTAAACTAAACTAACTGCCAAAAATTTCAGCAAGATGCATTGCATGTGTAAAACGTTATTCAAGATAAACCTCAGGGGGGGCCTGTCAGGCCCCCCCCCCCCCCCCCCCCCTGAGGGGGGGGGGCGTAGGGCGCCCCGCCCTCGCCCCCGTAGGGCCCTCACCCCCGTAGGGCGAGGGTTAATACCCTGCCTTTTAGGAATAATAAAAGACGTATGTAAAATTAGCAGCTGATTGATATTGCCCAATCTATAATTTTGAGGCCCGTCGCCTCAGAATTGCCCGAATCTTGACAGGTAGGTTGTCCTTGCCACGCTAAACACGAAAAACGTAAAATTATCCTGGAATACGGGCTTCTTTTACAGTTATAACGTTTTAAGTTTTGAATGTCTGTGAGTTGAATATTTGGCTAACTTGACGCGGAAAGCCTCCAATTCCTGCGCAGTCGTTTCAAAATAAAGGAAGACAGCATTCAAAACTTTAAAAAATGTATAACTCTGAAAGTAGCCCGTGTTCCAGGCTAATCTTACGTTTTTCGTGTTCAGCGTGGCAAGGAGGGCCTACCTGCCAAGTTTCAGGAAGTTCTGAGGCTACGTGCCTGAAAATTGTAGATTGATACTACTGGACAATATCAATCTACTGCTAATTTGACGTAGCTTAATAAAAGAGACAAATATGACGCAGCTATGTCAAATATGTACATTTATTTTGCCCTTGTATATTGCTTTCAATATTTATGCTGTTTTCACATGCGTTTTTGTTTGATGGATGTTGGATTAGGCTATTCTCTATTAAAATGACTTTTACTGAAGTGGCCCTCTACTTTTCAACACCATGACCAGGTATATCTTATGAAAATAATGTTTCTCTGGCTAAAAATTGAAGGTGGTTGTGGTAATCCTAAATTTAAACTCATTTGATTTGGGTCTATGGTTATTTGTGGTCTTTTTCCAGCTCAGGATGATTGGTATGTCTTCACGTCTTTCACACACCAAAATATTTATAATATTGTTCAGGTTCTTCATTAAGTGTCAATTTCACCAACATATTTTTGCTGAAAATGTAATATAACTTTTGCCAACTGCGTAAGGGTGCATTCTAATGTTAAATGTGTGACCTATCCAGAACTAAGCCCAATGTAAAATATGCTACACTCAATCTTGTTTTGCTCATGTTTTTACGTTAACACCTATAGATTGCCATTTTGTGGGTGTCTGCAATTGACAAAAATGTTACCCATTTGTCAGTAAGCAGTGTTGTTCTATAGTATTTATGACCCAACTGAATATGACCCTGCACCCCTGGGTACCTACATAGTCTTTCTCAGTAATTTTGGGATAACATGTACTACCTATTGTTGGATTTTAAATGTTATTTTATGACAAACTTTACTAATATTTTAAAGTTTGTCCTTTTCTGTGTTCATATATTTATTAATTGTTTTGTTATGATTGTTATTGAAAAATCCTTCGGTGAAAAATCCTTTGGTTTTGCGTACCATTTACAGTATTTATTTACTTGGGTAGGCATTCACTGGCAATGTTGGGGTTGTAATATTCATGATTGGGGTTGTAGTTTTTGAGGATGCAGTTGTAGCTACAACCCCAAAAGTATATAAAGTTCCGCATGTGTATGCAACATGACCTACCTGGGTCACCAAATAACCTTGACCAGATGTCAAATTTAGAAGTTGACCTAACCAGGTCACCATTAATATGTTTCGAAGCACATTGACGAGATACACACGATGGTGTTAACATTACTGCTATATGGTAAACTAATAAAAGTTTTTCATGCAAAAACTTTTTGAAAAATGCCCTCGTGACATTTGGTGACCTCTGGAGCCTAAACTATTTACCTGAGCTAAACTTTGGGAGCACGGAATGTGATTTAATTTTGTATAAGCCTGCGATTTTTTTCGTTTGTTCCTAGCTGTCATAGTTCCCGAGATAGTTGGGGGGGTTTCTAGAGCAAAGTCCTGTACTTGGAAAATTTGACCTTTGATGACCTCTGGTGACCTCAATATTGACCTGAGCCAAATAATAACTTTGTAACTTCGAATGTATTTGTCGAGATCTTTCGAACGTTTTTTTCCGCGCCTTTCTAGCCATTGTATGTTCCGAGTTAGAAGGGGGGGGGGGCATTTATCCGGTGAAGTTGCGGTTGCCCCCCCCCCCCCCCCCCCACACACACACACACTTTAAAAAAAGTTCCTACGCCCATGCAGGTGACCTTTGCGAAATACATATTAGAAAGAACATATGCAATACAAGGCACCAAAAATCCATATTTTGTATATCAAGCTGAAATTTGGTGGCCGTAGGTTTGGTGGCACTTTGGAAAAGCAATGGTCTCAATATGTTTCAAATATGAAAAGATTAAAGAGCACATTTACATGCCACACTCATATATCATGAAATCGAAGGTGCGTGGTGACGAATTTCTTGACTCCAGGTTTTTCATTCACTCATTCTTGTTTATAGTCTTTATCGCTGTCACAGTGCCAAATACCATACAAGTCCATAACAGCACACGCACACCAACTATAACTCACTGAGGAAAATCATTAGGGCGGGCAGTTGTCTACACCAAAACAGCACTTCCCGGACAGAAAGGCCATCCATCTATGTCTCGTATGGGCTCGTGACGTGCTGACCACCCCGGAGAGCCTCCCTCTGGCACGGCCGCAGCAGCCGGTCAGCAGTCAGATACTACCGAACGGAGACGCTGATTTAGGCCGCAGCAGCCGTCAGCAGTCAGACACTACCGAACGGAGACGCTGATTTAGGCCGCAGCAGCCGTCAGCAGTCAGATACTACCGAACGGAGACGCTGATTTAGGCCGCAGCAGCCGTCAGCAGTCAGACACTACCGAACGGAGACGCTGATTTAGCCCGCAGCAGCCGTCAGCAGTCAGACACTACCGAACGGAGACGCTGATTTAGGCCGCAGCAGCCGTCAGCAGTCAGACACTACCGAACGGAGACGCTGATTTAGCCCGCAGCAGCCGTCAGCAGTCAGACACTACCGAACGGAGACGCTGATTTAGGCCGCAGCAGCCGTCAGCAGTCAGACACTACCGAACGGAGACGCTGATTTAGGCCGCAGCAGCCGTCAACAGTCAGACACTACCGAACGGAGACGCTGATTTAGGCCGCAGCAGCTGGTCCGCAGACAGACACTACCGAACGGAGACGCTGATTTAGGCCGCAGCAGCCGTCAGCAGTCAGACACTACCGAACGGAGACGCTGATTTAGGCCGCAGCAGCCGTCAGCAGTCAGACACTACCGAACGGAGACGCTGATTTAGGCCGCAGCAGCCGTCAGCAGTCAGACACTACCGAACGGAGACGCTGATTTAGGCCGCAGCAGCCGTCAGCAGTCAGATACTACCGAACGGAGACGCTGATTTAGGCCGCAGCAGCCGTCAGCAGTCAGACACTACCGAACGGAGACGCTGATTCATTTGACAGGCCGCAGAGTCGGGAGGACCGTCTATTTTCACTGCCAAAGATACCGGCAACAAGACCCTGAGTCGTGGTCAGCACGACCCTGAGTCGTGGGCAGCACGACCCTGAGTCGTGGTCAGCACGACCCTGAGTCGTGGTCAGCACGACCCTGAGTCGTGGGCAGCACGACCCTGAGTCGTGGACAGCACGACCCTGAGTCGTGGTCAGCACGACCCTGAGTCGTGGGCAGCACGACCCTGAGTCATGGGCAACACGACCCTGAGTCGTGGGCAGCACGACCCTGAGTCGTGGTCAGCACGACCCTGAGTCGTGGGCAGCACGACCCTGAGTCGTGGGCAGCAAGACCCTGAGTCGTGGTCAGCACGTCATCAGAGTACCGGCAACACGACCCTGAGTCGTGGTCAGCACGTCATCAGAGTAGCCGGACATAGGGTAACCCCCTGGCGTCAGCGCGCCAGAAAGACAGACAGCCGGGCGCTAGGCTCATGGTGATACTAAGACGAACGGTCAGCAAGCCAGCGAGCCAGACAAGACGAACGGTCAGCGGGCCAGCGAGCCAGACAAGACGAACGGTCAGCGGATCAGCGAGCCAGACAAGACGAACGGTCAGCGGGCCAGCGAGCCAGAGCGAGCCAAGGCAAACAGCTACAAAATGAGTTGTCTCTTTCGGATCAGCATAATACACTATGAATATTTGAAAAATTACCTGATGAGGCATTCAAAATCGTTTAATGTCGTGGGCAGTAACCATGGTTAATATACCAACAGGTTAGGCAGATCATACGTCACTGATTCTGAAGCTGTATAACTGTACTAAGGCTGTATGACCAAGGCTGTATGACTGAGGCTAAATGACCAAACTGACCCGGTTTTGGAATCCGCACATCTCCACCAATCCATAAAGATAAGGCAAGCCAACATTTTCCCAGTAGGATCTTCATGGGGCCATTCCCAAAACACCGATTTCCCTGTTGGTTCATGTGTTGAAAGCCATGGACCGTGACTTTAGTGACGTCATCACTTAGGAATGTCAAACATTTGGCGGGGGCTGGGCAGTAGCAATAGAGTCCAGTCCAGGTAAGTGATGAGTTGAATTGACACCGGCTGCCTTGGGGTGGCAGTGCTTCTGACATGTAGATGAAGTCACGGCTTATGGCGATCAGCCCCACTCAGAAATGGGTCGCCATTATCTGTCGCTTCCTGCTCAAAATGCCTGCCTGAAAACTTCAGGAATGGATCCTACTCCCAGAGGCGCAGCCAGACCTTCAGAAAGGGGGGGGGGGGCAAGCACCTGGGAGAGGCCCCACCCCAAAAAAAATACCCCTGGATGTGAAAAACTCTACGGATTTCGGCCACTTTATTTTGTGAGGCCCCCTTTAAAAAAAAAATATTCGTCTACTTTTGATGCGCTGGAGTGGACCAGGGCCCTCAGTAGGCATTGTACTGAGCGCATTACTAAT
Source organism: Chirona hameri (assembly GCA_036785665.1). Lineage (NCBI taxonomy): Eukaryota > Metazoa > Arthropoda > Thecostraca > Balanomorpha > Balanidae > Chirona > Chirona hameri. The sequence goes on from JAXIVJ010006564.1 coordinate 6,326, forward strand.
TTGTATTGTTACGTACAGGAGAGAAAACCTATCTTAGCTGACAACAGGTGGGGATTGGCTTTTGAGTGTGGGGGCGGCTGAAATGACGAAAAATGTACCCCCATTTTGATACGTGTATATAGATCAGTATCAGCATCGAGGCATCAGCATCAGCCTTTGCAGCAATTTGTATGTGGATTTTCATGTTATAGTAGGTAGGTATGTACTTGTTAGTTTTTACGGCGAAATTTTTACGGTTTTGGCTGATAAAACCCAGAAATATAGGCCTTGTAGAGGATAATAAGGTAAACATGATAATCATTCAATTCAGCGTTACAACGAACCGATGGCGATGACTATGGCTTCGTTATGACGATGGCCACCGATGTGACGCCGCGAAGCAGCGTGAACATTTTAATTTTAGGTCCTGGAAAACAAAATGTTAATATTGGAACCAGACCGCATGAGGTGAGATGGCTTGGGAAGATGGTCCTGGCCTGTTTCCACTATTAGCTCTTCGGTCCAGCAAATTGTGCACCGCTGGAGCAGCTTCCGGGTGCCGAACTCCTCGTCTTTGCGTTCGCGTCGCCTTTTTCGGAACTCGGCAAACTAGCTAAACATGTAGCCTGCATGAAACTTAAAAGTGAATATTGTATAAAGGGAATGGGCCCTGGTGCCAGCAATTACCGCCAAGGAGAGCCTCTGCCAGACACTTAATGCAATTATTTTCCCCATTTTCCAAATTTGTATAAGCAATTGCGAAACTTGTGTCATGCCGCGAAGCGGCGCGAAATTGTCCAGTTTTTGATACTAGCTGGATTTGACACTATCAGGATAGCTGGATTTGTACTGCACTGCAATGTCAATTTTAACGATAAATGGTTAATTTTGCCCTCAAAAAGTGTGTGTGTGGTGGGGGGGGGGGGTCGACCCTCCCCCGCCTTCTAGAAGTGGGTGGAGTTTGCCCAGACCTCCCCCGACCCCCCCCCCCCCCGCGTCGGCGACGCCCCTGGCTGACAAATATTGCAGCACACACTCACCTGAGAGGAAAATTGTTAAACTGTTTTGTACTACCATCACCCCCCCCCCCCCCCCGCGGAATTAAAAAAACGTATCAGACTTATCAAATAACCATTTCGAAACCCAATAAAGCATTGCACCAGGTGGGTCAGAGTACAGCACATTCCCGCTCACTATGACCGCGCCGACCACAGTTAGCAGGCGCTCCAGGCGACGGCTAGCAACCCCTGGGCAGGCTCGAGGGCCCCGTTCACAGACACAATGGCCCTCTGGATAAGCTTGAGAGGGCCCTGAACAGACTAAATGTCCCCTTGGCAAGCCGAAAGGCCCCTAAGCAGACTCTAATAGCCCCTGGCTGACAAATATTGTTCGAGAGGCCCCTGAACAGGATCCATGGACCATTGGGAAAGCTCGAGAGGCCCCTGAACAGAATAATGGCCCCTAGGCAGGTTCAAGAGGCCCTTGAACAGACTCAATGGGCCCCTGGGCAAGCTCGAGAGGCCCCTGGGCAGGTTTATGAGGCCCCTGAACAGACTCAATGGGCCCCTGGGCAAGCTCGAGAGGCCTCTGGGCAGGCTCTAATGGCCCCTGGGCAGGTTCGAGAGGCCCCTGAACAGACTCGGTGGTCCTCTGGGAAAACTATAATGGCCCCTGGGCAGGTTCAAGAGGCCCCAAAACTGACTATAATGGGCCCATGGCCAGGCTCGAGAGGCCCCTGAACATACTCAATGGGCCCCTGGACATGCTCGAGAGGCCACTGGGCAGGTTTGTTAGGCCGTGGGTGGGCTCAATTGGCCCCTGCACAAGTGGGCATGCTCTAGATGCCCCTGGGAAGGTTTTTGGGGCCCCTGAGTGGGCTCAATGGGCACCAGGGCATGCTCGAAAGGTCACTGGGTATGTTTATGCGGCCTTAAGTGGGCTCAATGGCCCCTGGACATGCTCGAGAGGCCCCTGGACAGTTTTGTGGGCCCCTCGGTGGGCTACAAACATTGGAAAACTGGCAATTAAATCGGAAGTTCACTTATGCACCCAACAGTGACCTATTTAGTGTCCGCGATTTGTTTCGTTGACCAATCAGGGACGTTGTCACGCTTCTTGGCGCGATTACTTCATTTCTGGGTAACTTGTTTACAAATCAACATTCAAACCAGAGATAGTGACGGATCATACTGTTCGTCACTAAATGTAAGTACATCTTTTTAATTTCCCAAAATGTAATTTTCGAAATAGAACAATTGTTATTTGTAAGTATGTATGTATGTATGTATTGACATTTAAAACACTCTCCAACATAAAATGGCTATTCCAAGTGTCGAGTCGATAACGTTAAAAGGTGAGACATGTTAAAAAGGCACTCGTAAGCAGCATTCATACTGCAAAATATAAAAAGCATACATCCATACACAAAACACGCACGCACACACACGCACGCACGCACATATTTACCCAGTCCCAGCTAAATGATTACACAGTGCATGCCTAAAAGACGCGAGAGTCGAGTTCTGGAGTTCCAGAGGTAAAGAGTTGTGAAGTTGCGCGATACTGTATAGGATGCGCCGCCTACCCGCCTCCGTCCTCACACGTGGGAGAGCTAGAGATCAGTGTCCTGACGAGTAGAACGGGAGCGAAGAGAAGAGTTGGCCTCAATATGAGAGGCAAGAGCTTGCGGTTCGCCAGTAACTCGTATTTTGTGAAGCAAACTAATAGAGTGCTGTTGGTAGAGCTGACGGGCAGTAGGCCAGCCCAGTTCCTCACGCACATCCGATATATGATCAAATTTGCGACGGCCGGAGACAACGCGTATCGCAAAATTCAGGATTTTTTGGCGGCGATTTCACTTTTAAACTGATATGCGATCAATTTGATACCATACATGTGTAATAAAATAATGCAGATAAATAAATCAAAAGGTCATTATTTCCCCTTAACCAGTGCAAAGTCCCCTTAACCAGTCCCCTTAACCAGTGCACAGTTCCAGTACTTTGAGCTAGAGGTAATGTTTGTGACTCGTATAACAATCTACTTCGAATACATTCCAGTATGTCTGGGTGTTAGCACCAGACATACTGGAGGTGCATTCGAATTCTAGGAATACAAATATGACTGAACAAAAAAAATGTGTTTACACAAATTTAAACAGATCATAGAGTTAAACAAAATGGGTGGAACAATGCCCAAATTTCAACATTTCCGTTTAACATGTCTTTAATAAAGCTTTTTCTGCAATTTTAACCGTGCAGTTATGTACATACATTCAATAGCGTTCTCCGTATTGTGTTGTTCATCTGCCTTCTGAACGGTAAATTGTGGTTGAGTACCCAATGACATATAAGGAGGAATGATGAGGCATGAAGCATGATAATGATGTAAACTTATTAAAGCTATTAATAATCAGCATCATAATTAATGCCATCAAGTCAACAACAACAATGCGGTGCAGCTGACGGGTACACGGCTGCGAATAATGCACTCCAAAACACAATGCAGAGCTCGGCGCCCTGTCACCCACAGTGGAAATGATCCGTCACCGCGGTCATGTGAACAGGAGCCGAACTGTTGAGTGTTGTGCTCCGGGTCTTAATCGGCCGGCGACGGTGACAATGGGAGAACTGTTGAGTGTTGTGCCCCGGGTCTTAATCGGCCGGCGACGGTGACAATGGGAGAACTGTTGAGTGTTGTGCTCCGGGTCTTGATCGGGTCTTAATCGGGTCTTAATCGGCCGGCGACGGTGACAATGGGAGAACTGTTGAGTGTTGTGTTTCGGGTCTTAATCGGCCGTCCCGAACTGTTGAGTGTTGTGGTCCGGGTCTTAATCGGCCGAACTGTTGAGTGTTGTTCTCCGGGTCTTAATCGGCCGTCCCGAACTGTTTAGTGTTGTGCTCCGGGTCTTAATCGGCCGAACTGTTGAGTGTTGTGCTCCGGGTCTTAATCGGCCGAACTGTTGAGTGTTGTGCTCCGGGTCTTAATCGGCCGACCTGTTGAGTGTTGTGCTCCGGGTCTTACTCGGCCGTCCCGAACTGTTGAGTGTTGTGCTCCGGGTCTTAATCGGCCGTCCCGAACTGTTGAGTGTTGTGCTCCGGGTCTTAATCGGCCGAACTGTTGAGTGTTGTGCTCCGGGTCTTAATCGGCCGAACTGTTGAGTGTTGTGCTCCGGGTCTTAATCGGCCGACCTGTTGAGTGTTGTGCTCCGGGTCTTACTCGGCCGTCCCGAACTGTTGAGTGTTGTGCTCCGGGTCTTAATCGGCCGTCCCGAACTGTTGAGTGTTGTGCTCCGGGTCTTAATCGGCCGAACTGTTGAGTGTTGTGCTCCGGGTCTTAATCGGCCGAACTGTTGAGTGTTGTGCTCCGGGTCTTAATCGGCCGAACTGTTGGGTGTTGTGCTCCGGGTCTTAATCGGCCGAATTGTTGAGTGTTGTGCTCCGGGTCTTAATCGGCCGGCGACGGTAACAATGGGAGGAAAACGAGCTGAGCTGCAGAAATTTACCGGCAAACCTAATCTCTCGAAAAGACGGTGAGGTCACTGTAACTTGTTGAACAGAACTTTCTCCGACTGGTGATGGGCACCAAATAACTGATACTTAGTTTGTGAATAACAAAACTTAAATAAAGTGGCATCGGGAATGATGCGCCGTAAAGTGATAATGATGTGCAGTAAAGTGATAATGATGCGCAGTAAAGTGATAATGGTGTGCAGTAAAGCGGTAATGATGTGCATTAAAGTGATAATGATGTGCAGTAAAGTGGTAATGATGTACAGTAAAGTGATAATTTTGTGCAGTAAAGTGATAATGATGTGCAGTAAAGTGATAATGATGTACAGTAAAGTGATAATGATGTACAGTAAAGTGGTAGTGATGTACAGTACAGTGATAATTATGTACAGTAAAGTGATAATAATATGCAGTAAAGTGATAATGAGGTACAGTAAATTGATAATGATGTGCAGTAAAGTGATAATGATGTGCAGTAAAGTGATAATGACGTAAAGTAAAGTGATAATGATGTGCAGTAAAGCGGTAATGATGTACAGTAAAGTGATAATGATGTACAGTAAAGTGGTAATGATGTACAGTAAAGTGATAATTTTGTGCAGTAAAGTGATAATGATGTGCAGTAAAGTGATAATAATGTGCAGTTAAGTGATAATGAGGTACAGTAAAGTGATAATGATGTGCAGTAAAGTGATAATGATGTGCAGTAAAGTGATAATGATGTACAGTAAAGTGATAATGATGTGCAGTAAAGTGATAATGATGTACAGTAAAGTGATAATGATGCACTTTAAGTGATAATGGTGTGCAGTAAAGTGATAATGATGTACAGTAAAGTGATAATGATGTGCAGTACAGTGGTAATGATGTGCAGTAAAGTGATAATTATGTGTATAAAAGTGTAAAGTGATTTGTAAGTAATGTTTACAATGCAAGTTTGTCGTCTAAAAATCAGATTCACGTACCAACAGCATGCTTCAAAAGCAAATTATAAACATAGTAGCAATTTTTAACGGAAGTTCACATGCATGACCCATGCTGTTAATTTGTCACATGATGACGTGTGAGGTTTGAGAACCACTGACATCCGATTGTGGAGGCTGTGAGAGCCTTTACCACACTTCACTGCACCCACACAACAGTTTTGGTCTCCAATTGACTGACCAAGAACAACGCTCCCAGACCAGTCAACCGAAGAGACGCCGTTAATCCAAACACGATTTATATTCAGGAGGATGCTTCTATTACCTGTGACCGTTCTGCTTCCGTCCACAAATCAAATTGCGTGTGAAAGCCCTTTGTGCGTGGATCACTGTCAACAAACATGTGTTACAATATCAACATTCAGCTCAGGCGCAAACTGCGTTACTTCCACACGAACAGACATCTGACGTGAGGCAGTCACTATGCGCACAAACTAGCCAGATGGGAATCAGACCCGACATCAGACCCGACATCAGTGGCATTGTGCAATGTGATGTGCATGTAGCACTGCAGCACTCTGCTCAGCTCGCCCGATCCTCAGCTCAGCTCAGCCCGGTCCTCAGCTCAGCTCAGTCCGGTCCTCAGCTCAGCTCAGTCCGGTCCTCAGCTCAGCTCAGCCCGGTCCTCAGCTCAGCTCAGCCCGGTCCTCAGCTCAGCTCAGCCCGGTCCTCAGCTCAGCTCAGCCCGGTCCTCAGCTCAGCTCAGCCCGGTCCTCAGCTCAGCTCAGCCCGGTCCTCAGCTCAGCTCAGCCCGGTCCTCAGCTCAGCTCAGCCCGGTCCTCAGCTCAGCTCAGCCCGGTCCTCAGCTCAGCTCAGCCCGGTCCTCAGCTCAGCTCAGCCCGGTCCTCAGCTCAGCTCAGCCCGGTCCTCCGCTCAGCTCAGCCCGGTCCTCAGCTCAGCTCAGCCCGGTCCTCAGCTCAGCTCAGCCCGGTCCTCAGCTCAGCTCAGCCCGGTCCTCAGCTCAGCTCAGCCCGGTCCTCAGCTCAGCTCAGCCCGGTCCTCAGCTCAGCTCAGCCCGGTCCTCAGCTCAGCTCAGCCCGGTCCTCCGCTCAGCTCAGTCCGGTCCTCAGCTCAGCTCAGCCCGGTCCTCAGCTCAGCTCAGCCCGGTCCTCAGCTCAGCTCAGCCCGGTCAGTACACATTTGGTGCGAAGTCGAATTGGGGCGTTCGATGTCTATCTTTGCAGTTCCTGGTATGACAGATACCGAAAATACACTAAATGTAGAATATATGCATTATACATTCTAATGGGGCTGTAAATGTCGCTCACATTGAATATAATATATACATTATACATTCTAATGGGGCTGCAAATGTCGCTCACATTGAATATAATATATACATTATACATTATAATGGGGCTGCAAATGTCGCTCACATTGCATATAATATATACATTATATATTCTAATGGGGCTGCAAATGTCGCTCACATTGAATATCATATATACATTATTCATTCTAATGGGGCTGCAAATGTCGCTCACATTGCATAGAATATATACATTATACATTCTAATGGGGCTGCAAATGTCGCTCACATTGAATATAATATATACATTATACATTATAATGGGGCTGCAAATGTCGCTCACATTGCATATAATATATACATTACACATTCTAATGGGGCTGCAAATGTCGCTCACATTGCATATAATATATACATTATACATTCTAATGGGGCTGCAAATGTCGCTCACATTGCATATAAAATATACATTATACATTCTAATGGGGCTGCAAATGTCGCTCACATTGAATATAATATATACATTATATATTCTATTGGGGCTGCAAATGTCGCTCACATTGTATATAATATATACATTACACATTTTAATGGGGCTGTAAATGTCGCTCACATTGCATATAATATATACATTATACATTCTAATGGGGCTGCAAATGTCGCTCACATTGCATAGAATATATACATTACACATTCTAATGGGGCTGCAAATGTCGCTCACAATGCATATAATATATACATTATACATTCTAATGGGGCTGCAAATGTCGCTCACATTGCATAGAATATATACATTATACATTCTAATGGGGCTGCAAATGTCGCTCACAATGCATATAATATATACATTATACATTCTAATGGGGCTGCAAATGTCGCTCACATTGCATAGAATATATACATTACACATTCTAATGGGGCTGCAAATGTCGCTCACAATGCATATAATATATACATTATACATTCTAATGGGGCTGCAAATGTCGCTCACATTGCATAGAATATATACATTACACATTCTAATGGGGCTGCAAATGTCGCTCACATTGCATATAATACATACATTATACATTCTAATGGGGCTGCAAATGTCGCTCACATTGCATAGAATATATACATTATACATGTAATGGGGCTGCAAATGTCGCTCACATTGCATAGAATATATACATTATACATTATAATGGGGCTGCAAATGTCGCTCACATTGCATATAATATATACATTATACATTCTAATGGGGCTGCAAATGTCGCTCACATTGCATAGAATATATACATTATACATTATAATGGGGCTGCAAATGTCGCTCACATTGCATAGAATATATACATTATACATTATAATGGGGCTGCAAATGTCGCTCACATTGCATATAATATATACATTACACATTCTAATGGGGCTGCAAATGTCGCTCACAATGCATAGAATATATACATTACACATTCTAATGGGGCTGCAAATGTCGCTCACAATGCATAGAATATATACATTACACATTCTAATGGGGCTGCAAATGTCGCTCACATTGCATAGAATATATACATTACACATTCTAATGGGGCTGTAAATGTCGCTTACATTGCATATAATATATACATTATACATTCTAATGGGGCTGCAAATGCCGCTCAAATTGAATATAATATATGCATTATACATTGTAATGGGGCTGCAAATGTCGCTCACATTGCATTTACAAAGGTGTTAACTCCTGAGCCTATCTGGATATGGAATGGTTTGTTAGCATTCGCTAACTTACAATCCTTTGTTCCATGCCCAAAAGTAAAATGATAAATCAACATGTTACTAGTAATTCTTACATAGACATGTGATTTGCATGCTTTTTGCGAACTATGCAAAGCTAATGTGCAATCAATGGAAACTCGTTAAATATGCATTAACATTAATGAAGGTTTCCGTCTCATAATTACGCTTCGCTGTAACCTTACACTGTAACCCACTGTAACCTTTGTAACCCACTGTAACCTTACACTGTAACCCACTGTAACCTTGCACTGTAACCCACTGTAACCTTACACTGTAACCCACTGTAACCTTTGTAACCCACTGTAACCTTACACTGTGACCCACTGTAACCTTGCACATTATAATGGGGCTGCAATTATAATGGGGCTTGTAACCCACTGTAACCTTACACTGTAACCCACTGTAACCTTTGTAACCCACTGTAACCTTACGGAACTAACAACTATACCCACTGTAACCTTGCACTGTAACCCACTGTAACCCACTGTAACCTTACACTGTAACCCACTGTAACCTTACACTGTAACCCACTGTAACCTTTGTAACCCACTGTAACCTTACGGAACTAACAACTATACTAACAGGGAACTGATAATAATACTGTCGACATTTCGCCCTGTAGACGAAGCGTTCGAGAGAGCGAGCGCGAAGCGCTCGCTCGTCTTTCCGTGGTATATGGGACAAATCTGAATATGAGCGGCCCGACCCGACCCGACCCGACCCGGCCCGACCCGGCCCGTGGCGAGGCTTTTGACAAGCTAATATCTCTGCAACCACACGTCCGATTGAGAAGCGGACTTCTTTGCTGAGCAGCCCCATCCAATCTACCCTGGTTGAGACCGGTGCTGACTCATGTGGGTGACTACCACTGCGCGTGGCGAGTGCCGCGTGAGGGGTGTTGGAAGGTGTTTCCTCGCAATAACTCCGCAACGCTGAGCCGATTGTGTTCAAATTTGGTGGGTGGTTAGGGACCCCTCAGCCGCCACTTTCCCACAAGTTATGGGGGGTGCCTCTGCACGTGCGCACGTGCGCACCCCTATCATATATCTCAGGAACGGCTGAGTCGATTGTGTTCAAATTTGGTGGGTGGTTAGGGACCCCTCAGCCGCCGCTTTCCCACAAGTCAGGGATGACGAATTATGACGAATGCATCCTAATTCGTCATCACATAATTCGTCTAATTCGTCATTCTCCCCCTCCGCTATTCGCTAATCTGAACGCTTGAACCTTGTATCTACGGACTTGTTTGCAGCAGAGAATCCATGCTAACAACTTACCCATTATATCATAATCGAAAAGTAGTCGCAGATGGAATCACAATGCTCATATACTTCTAAGATGGAATACTCCTAAGATGGAATCACAGTAAAGTGTATGATGAAATGTATGTATGATGAAATACGCAATGATGAAATACGCGAAATTCACAATAGAACAATCTGTACGGGTAGTCCTTGAAATTTTAGGTCACACATTTTGGAAAACATTGGGGGGGGGGGGGGGCAGAGCACCAATGGGAGGGGGGGGGGGGGCTCAGCTCAGCATTGGGGGGGGGGGGGCTCGGCCCCTCCCAAAGAGATATAAAGTTCCGCCCCTGCATGCCCCTCTTGAATCCACCCCTGGCCATTCAGACAGTCCTGGCCCGATGGCCCCCTGAGATCCGCCTCAGACTCGACGGATCCGAGTAATGGACCAGCACTCAAACGGTGCTGGTTCGATGACCCCTGGCTCCCCTCACTCTGGTCCCCGTGGACCCGCCCTGCAGTCACTCAGACCTGGTGCCGGTCCGATGACCCCCTGTATCCTCCTCACCCTGGTCCCCGTGAACCCGCCCTGCAGTCACTCAGACCTGGTGCCGATCCAGTGACCCCTGGATCCTCCTCACCCTGGTCCCCGTGGACCCGCTCTGCAGTCACTCAGACCTGGTGCCGGTCCAGTGACCCCTGGATCCCCCTCACCCTGGATCACCGTGGACCCGCTCTGCAGTCACTCAGACCTGGTGCCGGTCCGATGATCCCTGGATCCCCCTCACCCTGGTCCCCGTGGACCCGCTCTGCAGTACTCAGACCTGGTGCCGGTCCGATGACCCCTGGATCCCCCTCACCCTGGTCCCCGTGGGCCCGCCCTGCAGTCACTCAGACCTGGTGCCGGTCCGATGACCCCTGGATCCCCCTCACCCTGGATCTCCGTGGACCCGCTCTGCAGTACTCAGACCTGGTGCCGGTCCAGTGACCCCTGGATCCCCGGTGGACCTGCTCTGCAGTCACTCAGACCTGGTACCGGTCCAGTGCTCGGAATGTGTCACCCAGCCGGGCTGGTTCGATCAGCCCGACCATAACCGGTTGTCGGCCGCCCAGGACGTGCCTGGACACCGTATACGGCTTGCCTGTCTGCCCCGGCTGTCTGTGTCAGGCCAACGCCACGACCTGGCACGGGACACACGTGGAGCAGGGGCGACCAAACAAGGACCTGGCACGGGACAAACGTGGAGCAGGGGCGACCAAACAAGGACGACCGGGCACGGGACACACGTGGAGCAGGGGCGACCAAACAAGGACGACCTGGCACGGGACACACGTGGAGCAGGGGCGACCATACAAGGACCTGGCACGGGACACACGTGGAGCAGTGCCGACCAAACAAGGATGGTTGCCAATGAAGGACGCAGTGCCGACCAAAC